>JARQOC010000006.1:484470511-484556516 GCA_033576535.1 Allobates femoralis
GCGACAAGATTGCCCGCTGTCACCGTTATTGTTTAATTTGCTGATACAGCCACTACCAGATATCTGAATTTATGTAGCACCTACGAGGGGAGCAAAATAGGTTACAAATAGGTCAAGTTGGTTTAATTATTGATGACATTGTCCTGTTCATGAATAACCCAGTGAGAGACTTACCGATCCTATTAAATAATATAGATCTGTTTGGGACGTTTTCAGGGTTTCGATTGAACAGGACAAAATGTGAGATTCTTATGTTAAAGGGAGAGAGAGGTATGAAGGGGGGTGTCGGCAGTTTGTCAAATATCCCTAAGGCCAAATCATATATAAAATATGTGGGCTTTCATATAGGTAGGACACGGAGTCTGGTTTAGTCGTTAAACTACCAGCCTCTTATAGAAAGGATTGAAAAAGAACTGAGAAACTGGGCTAGTCTACCACTGACTCTACTAGGGAGATGTAGGTATGTCACCTACTGAAATGGTGAGCTTCGCTCGCCTGTTATATCCCATGCAAACTTTACCCCTACTGGTCAAACATGTTGATTGTAATAGGACAAACAATGCATTCACAAAGTTTACATGGCGAGGAAAGAAACCGAGACTGCAGGCTAGAATGTTGATGATGCCCAAAGATAGGGGAGGAGTCGGACTGCCAAATATAAGGGGGATATAACATAGCCTGCCTATTAAGACATGTGATAGACTGGATAAAAGGTATTGCACGCTACTCAGACTGTGACTTGGGAGACTGAATTCTATAAACCGTGGGATAAAGTCTCGCTCTTGCATGCGTCCTTGATGAGCATCCCGGTAGACATGAAGAATTCTCTAGTGTTCAGGGACACAATCATGACGTGGAAGACAGTGCGGAAAAAATGTAAATTATCTTGGAAGGTGTCAAAGTATCTAAATCCTTGGGCCCATACAGACTTCACTCTAGGGCGAGGGAACGCATTGTTTCCAGAGTGGAGAAGGAAAGGGGCGACGAAGATGGGAGACCTGACTCACCAGTTGGACAAAAGGTGGTTGACGGGCGCGGATGTAAAAGAATCATATGACTTAGAACGATACCAACTATTACGACATAGTCAGTTGAGATTCCATGTAATGCAAAAACTTTTAGAAGTCTCAAAAGAGGAAGATGAATGACTTTGATGATCTAGTAAATAGAGATATAGGAGACATCAATATATCCTCCATATACAATCAAACTCTTACCCTTGGGAACAGACAACGTTTTGCTCAATGGGTTGGATATTGACACGATTGATAATACACTCCATGGTTAGGACAGACTCAGGAAATCCATCTTGAGCAAACACTGAAGGGATAGCCAGTTTCACATAATGCATTGAGCGATCTGTGGGTTTAACATCATTGTGTAACACTGAGAAGACCGACAAGATACATGGCTTATGGAGCTGCACAGCAACACAGGACTGTTGAAGGATAGTAAGAAGGCTTACTACTGAGTCATGCGGTGTTACAGTGAATTTAGGTCCTATGTGCTGGATTTTACATTATACTCAAGGCAGAAGGGAAGGAGAGGTGCTGCCGGGTCTATTCCATGTAATTGTCTTGCTGGCAAAAAGACTTATACTACGAAACTGGCTTTCACATTCACTACCGGTTGAAAATGACTTATTTTACAGGGTTTATGTAAGGCCCAAACTATTGATAAAAGAGAAGCAGAGAGGAACAAGGACAAGTGGCCTGTGCGTCGCCTAATGTAAATAGGCGATGACGCCTTTGAGTGGTCGCCTGGTTTCTCAGCAGTGCTCTGAAACCAGGCGAGCACTCTGGGGCGATGTGTACACATCGCCCCATGTAACAGGGGGACGGCGATCTTACAGGCGATGGGAGCCATAGGCTCCCATGTTACAGATTCGCCGCTGGGGTTTTTGGACACCCCAGCGGCGATGGCGCCTGTAAGATCGCCGGTGTGTCGCCGCATGTAAACATGCGACGGCGACGCTGGCGTGGCGCCAAAAAAGTGCGCGCTCCTGCCCGTCGCCTCCGATATCCCCGGCGACGTCGCCACGTATGACGGTACCCTACATCAACTACAGAAGAGATTGAGCAAGAATTAGACCTTTTGTGAACTCCAAATGGCACTTAATGGAAGACATCGGGGGCAATTTGGGACGCTTAAAGCTATAGAACCAGATTTACTCGAAGTAACAGCATACGGTATTTTATACATTAACACGAGGTAGGGAGACAGCTGGTGGTGACTTTTACTGTATGATCTAGATGATTTCTTTATATTTTTGGTTTATTTGTAATTTTGGCACATACACAGTTTTCTATTTCTTTTTTATTTGTAAAACTTGTTGAACAATTCCAATAAAAATGATTTAATAAAAAAAAAAAAAAAAAAAAAAAAAAAAAAAACACTCACTGACCTCACAACCGAAAAATATGCCCGTAATCTTATCTGGACCCCAGAATGTGAAACTGCGTTCCTCCAGTTGAAAGACCCAGAGCCCAGTCCTGACTGCTCTTGACTTCTGCCGCAGGTTCATCTTCCAAACAAATGCTTCGGACACATGACTGAGAGCGGTACTTAGCCAAGTGGAGGCGGACGGTGAGGAACATCCGATAACCAATCTCTCCCAGGAACTCTTGGACCGAGAGAGGGCCTACGCCAACATAGAAAAAGAATGCCTGGCCATCGTCTGGGCCCTAAAAAAATGTACAGCCCTACCTCTATGGCCAATGAGTTCAAAGTCCTCATTGACCACAAACCATTAAGTTGGTTAAATCGCACTGCCGAGGACAACGGACGCTTGCTCAGGTGGAGTTTGGAGTTACAATCTTACAATTTTTGCATCTCACATAAACAGGGCAAGAACCATGGAAATGCGGATGGGCTGTCCCGACAGGTGGAGAAGGATGATTGAAAGCCTACCACGTCTGGCTAATTTAAGAAGGGGGAGGAAAGTGATGACATAAACGCTCTCAATGTATAGCATGGGCTACGTTTCTTAATATTAGTCAGACTATAGTAACGTTTGCTGTTATCTCATGTTTGCTGGAACATTGTTTCTGCCACACATGTTGAAATTGTTTGTTAAACTTTGATAATCCACTCATTGTTTCTACAAGACTCATAGGAATCTAGTAGTATTTAAAGTTTGTAATGTAATTAGGCTGGCTTCACATTAGCGTATGGAACGCTGCGTACCAAACGCAGCCAAACGCTTGCGCACATGCTTTCCTATGTTTAACATGGGAACGCATGTGCCTGCGTATGGCTGCGTTTGGCTGCATTTGCGTTCGGATGCGCATAATTTATGCGCCCTCCGACCGCACTCCAGACGCAGCTTGCAGCATTTTTTTCTGCGTTCGCGGCGCTTGCTCTATCCGCAAGCGCCTGCAAGCGCACAAAAAATGCATTGATCTCAATGGGTCCGCAGTGTCCTCTGCATGACACCGCAGGAGAACGCTGCAGATCACATTGAGATCTCTCCCGGTGGCCGCCGGTGATGTCACAGGAGCTCACCGACGGCCACCGGGAGATCAGCTGGAGCCTCTGATGTTCTCCTCCTCCCCGCCGCCGGTAATCTGCTAGCGATGTCGGCGGGGAGAAACAGCTGATTTGACAGCTGTTTGAATCTTCCCGCGCCGACATCTCCTCTCGGTGTCGGCGCGGGAGATTCAAACAGCTGTCAAATCAGCTGTTCTCCCCGCCGACACGTCCCGGAGCTTACCGGCGGCAGGGGGGCGGAGTTCTCCGGCACTGAACTCCTCCTCCGGCCCGCCCCCGGACAGCGCCGATTGGCTGGCCGGGCTCCCTAGTGATGTGTCCGCAGGCGGACATTATCCGCTGCGGACACATCATTTACACCCTGCTTTTGACAGCGTTTGTGTCTGCATGCCATCAGCATGCAGACACAAACGCTAATGTGAAGCCAGCCTTATCTCACCACTTTGTCAGAGAAGGTCATGATACAAAGAGAAATTAAGTATGCAAGCCTTCAGTTGTATTACTATGTGAATTGCTAGATTCTATGTAAATTGTTTGTCTTTTCCTCTCCTCTGCCAGAAATGCAATACTACTAGAGATATTATTATGTATGCGGCTTGAAATCTAGCCAATGAAAGCAGTCTAAGTAAACCAATTGTGAAGTTCCAAATGTTCTGAATTGAGTGCTCAGGGGTATTTAAGAAGGACTGTTCATTTGACCAGGTTCGTCAAGCTACATGGTACCAATACCAATCTAAGATCTGCAGATCAGATTGGCAGGCCATAACCTGAGGCCTAGGCACTTCAGTGCCAACCAAGGGGATCTGAACCTGGATTATATTACTACATGAACTTCAGCATCGAATGCTAGGATTCAGCTGGGATATCAAAGACTATATAAGGAAGAAACTCAGGTTGGGACAGTTTGGTCATCTGGTTACTGCAGAATGTTGTAATTCCCTGGTGAGCCAGCAGAGGGTGAGACTCTGTTGCCTGTTATATTCTGTGTTTTTTCTGGTCTATCCTTTAGATACAGAAAACGGAGTAGATAGTGTCAAGTCTGTTCATGGTAACCATCTTATAAGCTGCTAGGTGATTATATGATGAAATACGGAGATCACATGATTGTGATATGTCTGGACTACACCTTCTATAAAGCAGTCACAGCCGGTGACTAACAAGAATCTGTGACATCTCTGTATTTATTGGTTACTACTCACCTGAGCAGTTATCTATAGGAATCTCTTCTTTACACCGCTCATCACCCCTCACATATGTCTCTGTAGTATTAATATGGGTCAGATCATCATCCCCCTCACATATGTCTCTGTAGTATTAATATGGGGCAGATCTTCACCCTGAAACAAAGATTGTAAAAGTCACAGACAGATGGAGAAGTCCCATCTATGATCAGCTGTAATCTGCCATCTCCACCGTTCTCATTACACAAGTATAAAACATAGAATACTGGAGGATAAAACAAGACTGAGCACAAGACCTTCACAGCCGTCTACACATCATAGGGAGATCTCATCACACCTTCTCTCCATCTACCTGATGATCCGGAGGAACATCGGGATCTTCTTGTTTACAGTCCTGTGGGAGAAGAGGACGGGGACATCTCTCTGGTGTTGTCCTCTTACTGGATAGACCTGGAGGAGACACATACAGGGACTGAATTCATTCTTTACATACAGATCATTATAGGCCGTGTGTATTTAGTCCTGTCTATTACCTGGTGATGTGAGGGGCGGCCGGGGATCCTCCATCATGACTATGTCCTTGTACAGATCTTTGTGTCCTTCTAAATACTCCCACTCCTCCATGGAGAAATAGACGGTGACGTCCTGACACCTTATAGGAACCTGACACATACAATGATACCATTGTCATCTTTCCCCGATCCCTTCATAGCGTTACTGTATAATGTCCCAGCAGCAGCATTCCCAGCAGTGTCACCTCTCCAGTCAGCAGCTCAATCATCTTGTAGGTGAGTTGTAGGATCTTCTGGTCATTGATGTCCTCATGTATCAGGGGGTGAGGTGGAGGCCCCGTGATTGGGCTCAGGGCTCTTCCCTCAGACACAGGGTCCTGACAGCACAGATCACTAGAGCTCTTCACTACTGTGTAATCCTGGTTATGGAGAGACACATTAATAAATCTCCAGTCTCCAGACATTTCCAGAGTCCTCACCTCTCCAGTTCTGTCATCTGTTATTCTGTCCATAGATAAGAATGATGTCATGTGACATTGTCATCACAATCTCTCACCTCTCCAGTAACAAGGAAGAGGATCTCTAGGGTGAGGTGGAAGATCCTCTCCGCCATCTTGTCCCTGTCCAGATCCATCCTTGATGGTCAATCAGGAGAATTCTCTTATATAGAAGATGTGAGAGGATCCGATATTGTAGAGACCTGAATGGGGGAAGATGAAATGCTCTGTGCTTACAGGACCTGTGATGATGTCACATGAGGGGAGGAGTCAGGGGTCACATGATCAGCTCTTCAGTTTTCATGGTGCTGGATGAGGTGAAGGTTATGTGTGGGGTCAGGAGGGATTTACAGTGTGGATGTAGCGGAGCCGAGTGTGTACGAGGTGTACGGAGCGGAGCAGTGTGTGTACGAGGTGTACGGAGCGGAGCCGAGTGTGTACGAGGTGTACGGAGAGGAGCCGAGTGTGTACGAGGTGTACGGAGCAGAGCCGAGTGTGTACGAGGTGTACGGAGCAGAGCCGTGTGTGTACGAGGTGTACGGAGCAGAGCCGAGTGTGTACGAGGTGTACGGAGCGTAGCCGAGTGTGTACGAGGTGTACGGAGCAGAGCTGAGTGTGTACGAGGTGTACGGAGCGGAGCCGAGTGTGTACGAGGTGTACGGAGCAGAGCCCTGTGTGTACGAGGTGTACGGAGCAGAGCCGAGTGTGTACGAGGTGTACGGAGCAGAGCCCTGTGTGTACGAGGTGTACGGAGCAGAGCCGAGTGTGTACGAGGTGTACGGAGCAGAGCCGAGTGTGTACGAGGTGTACGGAGCAGAGCCGAGTGTGTACGAGGTGTACGGAGCAGAGCCGAGTGTGTACGAGGTGTACGGAGCAGAGCCGAGTGTGTACGAGGTGTACGGAGCAGAGCCGAGTGTGTACGAGGTGTACGGAGCGGAGCCGTGTGTGTATGAGGTGTACGGAGCGGAGCCGTGTGTGTACGAGGTGTACGGAGCAGAGCTGAGTGTGTACGAGGTGTACGGAGTGGAGCCGTGTGTGTACGAGGTGTACAGAGCGGAGCCGAGTGTGTACGAGGTGTACGGAGCAGAGCTGAGTGTGTACGAGGTGTACGGAGCGGAGCCGTGTGTGTACGAGGTGTACGGAGAGGAGCCGAGTGTGTACGAGGTGTACGGAGCGGAGCCGAGTGTGTACGAGGTGTACGGAGCAGAGCCCTGTGTGTACGAGGTGTACGGAGCAGAGCCGAGTGTGTACGAGGTGTACGGAGCAGAGCCGAGTGTGTACGAGGTGTACGGAGCAGAGCCGAGTGTGTACGAGGTGTACGGAGCAGAGCCGCGTGTGTACGAGGTGTACGGAGCAGAGCCCTGTGTGTACGAGGTGTGTGAGGTGTGTCTCGTAGACTGTGAGCCTTTGTGGACAGGATTTCTCCCCTCTTGTTTCTGTACAACTGAATTGTCAACATTTATTGTTACTATGTTACTTGTCCTAGTCTGCTCATAATTTGAAACTTCCTCCAGACTATAACACTTAGGCTACCTTCACATTACGATTTGAAGGGAGCCGATGCTGTCCGATATAAATCGGACAGCATCGGCTCCCTTCTGATGCCTGGAATCGGGTGCCAAATAGGCACCCGATTCCGGCATAAAATCGGCGCCGGGCTGCAAAAAAATAAAAAAAAAATAAAGGTTATTCTCACCTCCCCCCGAGCCCCCGCCGTCTTCCGCCATCTTCTGCCATCTTCTTCTAGGCTCCCGGTGGCTCCCGCAGGCTGCCGGTGTCAGCAGAGGTGTACCTCTGCTGTACACAGGACCTGCGGTGATGTCACAGTCACGTGACCGCGGGTTCACCATGGTGAACTCGCGGTCACATGACTGTGACATCACCGCAGGTCCTATAAGGCAGAGGAAGCCCTCTGCTGACACCGGAGCCTGCGGGAGCCACCGGGAGCCTAGAAGAAGATGGCAGAAGATGGCGGAAGACGGCGGGGGCTCGGGGGGAGGTGAGAATAACCTTTATTTTATTTTTTTTAACACTTGTGCTCCTAGTTAGGAGCAGTTTTACTGTACTGAGCATGCTCAGTACAGTAAAACGGGGTCCGAGGAGACATAGATGTTTCCTCGGACCCTCCTCCATAGGGCCCCATGTTATAGGGATCGGGTCAGATCGGATGTGCACTAAATGCCATCCGATTTGGTCCGATCCGAATCTGTCCGATTTTATTTTCGGTGCTAAAATCGGAGCAGGCTCCGATTTTAGCACCGATAATAAAATCGGACAGAATCGGATCAGACCAAATCGGATGGCATTTAGTGCACATCCGATTCGGTCCGATCCCCATAGGGATACATGGGGTCCGAAAATCGGTCCGATGCTGTCCGATTTTTTTCGGACAGCATCGGAAAACCAAAAATCGTTATGTGAAAGCAGCCTTACTCACATATTAGCAAGCCTTTGTTAAAAGTGCATCTTTTAATACAAATATTTTGGTAAATCTAAATTAATTTCCTTTTCTCATTTTATTATATGACTGTTTTTTTTTTATTTTTGTACAATTCATCAATAAAATATAAAAATATTAGAATCTGAGAGTCCTCATTGGTTGACCTTTTAATGGCGAACTGAAAAGATGTTAAGCATTGCAAGCTTTCGGGACACTTAGGCCCCTTCGTCAGGCTGTTAATGACACAAATTCTGAAAACACATACATATATACATAAGCAGAGTGAGATAATGCAGTAAATATGACAGGTGACGTAAAGCAGAGTAAGGCTAGGGAGGGTGAGAGGAGCTGGGAAAAATTCTAAGATAAGAGGAACCGATTGTAAACTTTTTCTTCTAACTATTAGGGTACCTTTACACACGGCTACATTTGTAGCTTGTCACCAGGTAACTTACTGGTTGCAGTGAAATCATGGATACATGGTTCTATCTTGTTGCTGTGTACAAATGGAATCATGTATCCATGATTTCACTGCAACCAGTAAGTTACCTGGTGACAAGCTACAAATGTAGCCGTGTGTAAAGGTACCCTTATTGTTCTATGATTAGTGGCCTGTGGAGACCTGAAGATTCCTGAGTTGTAGACAGCAAATGAATTGAAGCGAGACAGTTCACATAAGAAGTGTCAAAAGTTCATTGTCTTCTAACTAGAGTCTGTTGCAAGAAGTGATCTTCCCAAATGCTCTTTCATTTTCAATAAAACGAATGAATCTTATATCCCCAAATGCCCGTTTGCCAGGTCGTTATCAAATTTGTATTCCCAAATTCTTCTCTCTCTGTGAGATTTGAAGTTGATTTTTAAAATGAGCAGACTAATATCTTTTTCAATGTGGTCAGGGCTGGAAAAATGCTTTGCTACAGGTAAATCCATACTTTTTTTTTTTTTTTTATTGAGTGGCGATGAGAATTCACTCTTGCTCTGAATTTTACTCCGCCACGTATCTATTAGTTGAAAGTCGTGTAGAGTCCGTCGTAAGCGTCACAGTGTTGGGCATGTCAACCCCGATCGGCCACCTGAACTATCTATAACCGGGTCCAACGCTACATTAAAATCCCCTCCCAATACGAGGGTCCCCTCTGCAAACTCGTCCACCAACTCCAAAAACTGTAGCAGCAGCGACAGCTGACCCGTATTCGGGAGGTACAGCGAGGCAAAAGTGAACAGTTGGGCTGCGATTTTACCTTTCATCAGGAGCAGTCTACCCGATCCACCATCGCGAGTCTCCAGGAGTTCCCAAGGGAGGGCTCTCGACAATACAATACTGATACCAGCAGCACCAGGATCAGGCGCAAGGCTATGGTAGGCCGCTGGGAAGAAGTGATGCGAGAGTTTAAAAGGTTTGGCGGCACAGAGGTGCGTCTCCTGCGGGAAGGCAACAGAAATTTTGTTAGCTTTCAAATAATTGAACATGATAGATCGTTTGCCCGGGTCATGTAAGCCCTTGACATTCAGCGTTCCGATCTTCAACTCAGATTGGACGCTATTCGTCATGGTGACCTACTGGTGAAGGGCAGACAGAAGGGGGAAATGGAAGTGTATAGGAAGGGGATTAGGGAAGAAAAATCAATGAAGAATAAAAGATTTGAGAGAATAGAGGAACAAGACTAATAGATTAAAGTGACCAAAACTGTCTAATCCGGACTTTGCCGGAAGAACGAATCCCACAGAAAGAAGACAGGAGGATTCGAGGGGTCGTAGTCAGCCACAGGTGGGGTCAGAGCAGACCCAGGAACTGTCAGGTAATTATTACAGATAAGCCCGAAAAGTGTATTACCAAACAATGTAATGGAAGTAACATAATAACACATCCCACCAGTCAACCAACCAAACCCTCCCATCACTCTGAATCATCCCCCTCCGAGTTTCCCGTCCAAACTATGTGCAGCAAACAACTAGCATATATCAGACTAATTTTTTAGGAATAAGGCAAAACGATCACCTAGACAGTCACGCAATTTCCAAGTCATTAACTGTTAGGAACTCCGGGTAGAAGGGGCCAATCAACCCACAACAATAACAACCTCTCAACAGTCTCAGAGCGGGAGGGCGCATCAACGGTCGGTCCCCATTAAAGGCAAAGGCGTTGTAGTAAAATCAGGTGGCCGGGACTTCTCCCGATTGCGTGCGGCGGCGGCGTCTTGGTGCTACAGACGGCTGATGGCGGGCCCTGTATCCAGGCCCTTTTCGGGATGCTTTGAGGAAGCCCTCTAGAGACAGCCAATCTGGCACCGGGAACGATGGGATACCTAAAAAGTCAAATAGGCTGTCCAAATCTTTAGACCAAAGATAGAAAAACTTGCCCCCTCGTCGCACGATTAAGTGGAAGGGGTGTCCCCAACGGTAAGAGGCTCCGATATCCTTGATTTTCTCTAATAAAAGGCGGAGTTGACGTCTCATGTACAGTGTTCTGCTGGATATGTCCGGGAACAGTCGAATTCGGGCATCTTCAAACGTGATATCACCAAACAGCCACGCGGCATTAACAATATTGTCCTTGTTGGTGAAATTGTGGAGGCTACAAAAGGACATCACGCGGGTTCTTGGCGTCTATTGGTCCAGTGCGGAATACTCTGTGTATTCTATCTATCTTGTATACTGAGGTTGGGGGTCTTTTAGTAACCTTGTTGAAGATGTCGAGGGTAGTTTGCAAGAGAGATTCAGAGGAGACTGATTCAGGAACACTCTTAAGACGTATATTGTTCCGTCTCTCTCTATTTTCTTCATCGTCAGATTGCAACGACAAGGCTGTTATATGTGAATGTGATCTGACTACCTCCTTCTCTAAGGTAGCCACCTTTGCCTCCAGTATAGCAACAGCTCCTTCTGAGTCAACAGCCCTCTCCTTAAGAGACTCAATGTCTTTATTAATCACTCCAACAGCTCTTTCATGTGAAGCCTCCAGGGCTTTAACTGCAGCCTCTAGGTCCTGCTTGGAGGGCAGAGCCTGTAACAGAGCTCTGATTTCTTGTAGCTCTGACTGGGGGCCAAGTGTCTGTGGAGATGGACAGGGCACAGGCGCCAGAACACCCACTCCATGATGACCCATCAGCTCATCCCTCACCTCCATAGGAGCTGTGTGTCCTCCGGAGCCCATCAAGCCGCCTCCTCTGGTGTCAGGGAGTCTCTCCCACGTCTCCCCCATCTGTGGAGTCAGGACTTCAACCTCAGATGCGCCCCTGTCAGAGTGCGGGCTCCCTCGCTGCAGCGGGGAAGTTGATGAAGAAGGGGGCGGTGTCTAACCAGCATTACTGTGCTCTTACCAGCAGAGCCCCCAGCGCCTGTAAAAAGCCTGGCGATGCCCGCAG
The DNA here is from genome assembly GCA_033576535.1 of Allobates femoralis. Lineage (NCBI taxonomy): Eukaryota > Metazoa > Chordata > Amphibia > Anura > Aromobatidae > Allobates > Allobates femoralis. The sequence goes on from JARQOC010000006.1 coordinate 484,481,996, forward strand.
CTCGTCCCGGTGTCTCCGCTGAGGGTGGGTGGGAGGAGGAGGGTTCGGGCTTCTTCCTCCTCGACATGATGGATGCAGAGGAGGGTTAATAAGCTATATAATAGTCCTGGGTCTGCAGAGCTCCAGTGAAGTGCGTCCTCACCCAGCCATGAGCAGGCCACGCCCTTGAAATGCTCTTTTACTAGGCATGCAGTGTCTGCGGGTAGGAGTGTCCTTGGTTAATTGTAATTGAATCAACTTGTGTGATTATTTGTGTTAATATGATGTGATTTTAAAGTTTGTATATATAGAAGTTTGTAAGTTCATATTCAAACCTACGACTATGGAGGGATTCCAAGACATGCCAGGCATAGCCTGCATGCCCTGCGTGTTCTTTTAATCTTGTAAACATGGAATAAAGAATTAACAGTTTTAAGGATATCCGGTGCTGGCCTCTTTGTTTGTCTGTGAAGTAACTTGGACGCCAGCCACAGCTGTGCACCGGAGGAATCATCCAAGGCGTGGGGTAAGCTTTGCCATTCACATTAGTGTATGGCAACTAGGCTGCCGTCATTAGTCTAAAGAAAATTAAAAAAAAATGGTGTAGCGTCTCCCATATCTTGATACCCAGTGCAGCTAAAGCACACAGCTCCAAGCTGTAGCCCCCCCCTGTATGCATTTTTGCTGGGTATCAAAATACGGGATACAACACACTTTAAAAAAAAAAAATGGCACGTGCCCCCCCCAAATTTTGATACTCAGCCAAGTTAAAGCACATGGCTGGGGGTTATATTCTCATGCTGGGGAGGTCCAGTTATTGGGCTCCCCCATGATAAGAAAAAGCAATTTACATCTGCCTGAGGAATGGCGCGTTCAATAGACAACTTGCTCTTCCCGATTGCCTTTGTGCGGTGGAATTCAAAGTAATATAAGGGGTTGGTGACAGCTGTGAATTGACAGTTTACAGCAAGCCCTGGATTGGGAATCTACAGATCTATAAGAGATCCATACATTATCAATCCTGTAAGTAAATAGTTAAAAAAAAAACAGATAAAGAGAAAAATCCTTTATTTGAAATAAAAAACATAAGACACCCTCTATTTTTAACACCAAATATACGATTGTAGCTTCGAGGATAATCCACAACATGAGGTCCATCGAAGCTCCCTGACTTTGGTTCATCCAGACCTTGTGCTGAGCAGTGACATCAAAGTGACCGTTCAGCGCGAAAGGAGCACACTGAAATCAAACACTGACGGTAACGAGAGCCGAGAACAATATGTGAACGTAGCCTAAAAGTCTACAAAACAGGGAGGATTGGCAACTCTGAATTTTCAGGTATATTTTGAATCTTCATAGGTCAGTGTTTTATACAAAGCAGTGGCGGACTTTGACCCCAGAGGGCCCTGGTGCAGAAGCCGCTGGTGAGGAGCGGGTGGGGGGGGGGTCGGTGTGTAGCGGGGGAAGGGGGGCCTGTGGGTGCGCTATTGGCAGTCAGCGATGAGTGGGGGGTTTGCTGTGGGTGATGCGGCTCCTACCTGCTGCGCCGAGCCGCGCTTTGAAGTCCTGAGAGCTGGGGCGGCCAGGGGAAGCAGGAAGCTTCGCTCAGTTACCCCCCTCTTCTCTCTCCTCTGACACAGGGTCACGGGGGTCGGCTGGGGGCCCCCCTGCAGGCTTGAGGGGCCCCCTAGCCGGTCGGGGCCCTGGTGCAGCTGAACCAGCTGCACCACGGTAGGTCCGCCCCTGATACAAAGACCATGTGTCGGTGTGAACCACGCGGGGACAGGTCTGTTTTAGCTCCAGCAGCACAGATGACAAGGGACAATAGAAGTCTGAGCTGTACGTGTTAAGCATTGCAAAGTATTTGATAAGCTTTGTAATTACATTCTTTCTTCATGCGTTCTGGAAAAATAGAGGCACACAGATGGGGAACACTGATAACACCTGTACCATTTTTTCATACACGTGTATTATATAGACGCGTGAAGGAGGCTTTACAGTATAAAAGAGGAAAAGCATTTTCTTACTAATTAAATCTTCCCTGGAATTCCACTAATTCTAATTCACTGTGTTTAATAGGGAAGTAGTCAATATATTGTTCGTGTTTCTCTGCATCATGTGTTTTAGTACCCAGTTTCACGAGACAGACATTAACGAGCACACTCTGTGATTAGGAAAGACACCGATTGTTTTTTTCTTGTTAAAAGACCGTCTTATAGTCCATAAAATATTGTAAGTTTTAAAATTTCCCTTACTCATTCAATTATACGACTACGATTTTGTACAAATTGTCAACAAAATATATCATTAGTGGGAGTTATTTTTCACAATCAACAAAACATGATTTTCCAGTATTTAATTTTTCACATTTAGTTATAATGGATATTTCCTGTGTGAGTTCTCTGGTGCCTCACAAAATTTACTTTACGTGAAAACCTTTTCCCACATTCTGAACATGAAAAAGACTTCTCACCTGTGTGAGTTCTCTGGTGCCTCACGAAATTTGATTTACCTGAAAACAATTTCCCACATTCTGAACATGAAAAAGGCTTCTCCCCTGTGTGAGTCCTCTGGTGCCTCACAAAATTTGATTTACCTGAAAACCATTTCCCACATTCTGAACATGAAAAAGGCCTCTCACCTGTATGAGTTCTCTGGTGACCAACAAGACCTGATTTAAGTGCAAAACATTTCCCACATTCTGAACATGAGAAAGACTTCTCACCTGTATGAGTTCTCTGGTGCCTCACAAAATTTGATTGACATGAAAACCATTTCCCACATTCTGAACATGAAAAAGGCCTCGCACCTGTATGAGTTCTCTGGTGAACAACAAGACTTGATTTAAGTGCAAAACATTTCTTGCATTCTGAACACGAGAAAGACTTCTCACCTGTATGAGTCATCTGGTGCCTCACAAAATTTGATTTACCTGAAAAACATTTCCCACATTCTGGACATGAAAAAGGCTTCTTCCCTGAGTGATTTCTTTGGTGGCTAACAAGATCTGATTTCTGTACAAAACATTTCCCACATTCTAAGCATGAAAAAGGCATTTCCCCTGTGTGAGTTCTCTGATGTTTAACAAGAAGTGATCTCTCTGCAAAACATTTCCCACATTCTGAACATGAAAAAGGCCTCTCACCTGTATGACTTCTCTGGTGCCTAACAAGTTGCTGTTTCTCTACAAAACATTTACCACATTCTAAGCACGAAAAAGACTTCTCCCCTGTGTGAATTCTCTTGTGTGTATCAAGATGTGATTTCTGTACAAAACATTTTTCACATTCTGAACATGAAAAAGGTTTTTCCCCTGTGTGAATTCTCTTGTGTGTAACAAGATCTTTTTTCTGTACGAAACATTTTCCACATTCTGAACATGAAAAAGGCTTCTCCCCTGTGTGAATTCTCTTGTGTGTAACAAGATCTGATTTCTGTAAAAAAGATTTCCCACATTCTGAACATGAAAAAGGCCTCTCACCTGTATGAGTTCTCTGGTGACCAACAAGAGTTGATTTATGTGCAAAACATTTCCCACATTCTGAACACGAGAAAGACTTCTCACCTGTATGAGTTCTCTGGTGCCTCACAAAATTTGATTTACCTGAAAAGCATTTCCCACATTCTGAACATGAAAAAGGCCTCTCACCTGTATGAGTTCTCTGGTGACCAACAAGACTTGATTTAACTGCAAAACATTTCCCACATTCTGAACACGAGAAAGACTTCTTACATGTGCAAATTCTTCGGTGAATAACAAGATCTGATTTCTGGTTAAAACATTTTCCACACTTGGTACAAGAAAATCTCTTTTCCTCTGTGTTAATTTTTTGATGTCCAACAAAGTGTGTTTGGAGGGGAAAACTATTTCTATTTTCTGAAAGTGAAGATAACTGCTTTGATTTAGGAGCAGTTTGTTTTCTACTACCTCTTTTGTGACTTTTATTTTTCGTAGTAGTCTTTGATGAATCAGAAGACATGACCTCTTTCATGGGATCAGATGATGGATCTTTCCTGTGAAGGGATGATGGGATATCTGGAGTAATGTCATTCACGTCAATTGTATCCTGAGTGGTTTCAAGTTCATTTGATTTATAAATTGAAGATATTAGTTGTCCCTCTGATCTCCTGATACAGTCATCTGACAAGAATAAATACAATAATTTTTTAATAAAATATACCTTAAAGTTATATTTAACATTTTTAGTTAAACTGTCCATAGAAATGGCAAGTTTTGTGGTAAAATAGAATTATTCACATAGACAATGACAGTTCAGTCTAATAGAAGACCTCAGAGCATTAATCAGTAGAGCATGGTGCACAAGTGTTTGTTTACTCTGCCTCCCAAATATTAGAATAAAAAGAAAATAAAAAATTATTATGTAGGTGAAAATGATAAAAACTTCTACTCATCCCACAAAAAAATACACTCAATTCAGGTCCATCATCTGTCAAATGTGAAATTAGAGGGTTTCCACATTATTAGTGGCTCAAAGTCTCTTGAAAAACGAATCCAGGAAAATCAACTCCCACCTAAGTCATATCTCCCATTCACTTCTGAGTCTTTCAGTGTACCCAAACTACATACAGCATATATGTATAGTATATCCCAAAAGTGAGTACACCCCTCACCAATCTTCTATTTATTTAATTATATCTTTTCATGAGACAACACTGAAGAGTCATATGACTCATGGAGGGTTTACACGTCCAGATATCGGCGTCGAACTCTGACCAAAAGTCACGTGGTTTGTGCGTTGGCCCGATATCGTTTGTGCGTTGTATGGTTTAAACGTCCAATACGATGCACGGACGATGCCAAACCGATATCGGGGATCGAATAAGCATGCTCTCCAACGGCCCGATATTGGAAGAGGGTTGGAGAAGGATCGTGCTGTGTAAACGCCCAACTACGATGTGCAGTACAACGTCCCCTATTCTCTCCCATGTTAAATGGTCGTTCCTGGGTCGGCTGTACAAGGGGGACGTAGACATCGTAGAGACGTTGTATGCCGATATCGCGCTGTGTAAATCTCTGATGCGATCTGGGAAATCTCGGCAGAAAAAGGGCGCCCCCGCGCCGTCGGATCCAATATTGGACCGACGTTGGAGCATGTAAAGTGGCCATCAGTGTTACAAGGTCTTAGGAGTGAATGGGAAGCAGGTGTGTTAAATTTGCAATTATCGCTCACACACCCTCCTCATAGTGAAAGTTAAACATGGCACCTCATGGTAAAGAATTGTCTGAGGCTCTAAAAATAATTATTGGTCTACATAAAGATGGTGTAGGCTGTAAGATGATTACCAACACCCTGAAACGGAGTTGTAGCATAGAGGCCAAGACTATACAGCAGTTTAACAAGACAGGGTCCACTCAGAACAGACCTCACCATAGTCAACCAAAGAGGTGGAGCGCACGTGTCCGTGTCATATCCAGAGGTTGTCTTTTCAGTACAGATGTATGAGTGCTGCCAGCATTGCTGCAGAAATTACAGAGGTGGGGGGGTCAGCCTGACAGTGCAAAGACCATAAGCCGCACACTGCATCACATTGGTCTGCATGGCTGTCATCCCAGAAAGAAGCCTCTTCTAAAGATTATGCCCTCAAACAGTTAACTGAAGACAAGCAGACTAAAAATATGGATTACTGGAACTATCTCCTGTGGTTTGATAATACAGAGATAAACTTAATGGGTTCAGATTCTGTCAGGCGATTGTGGCGGCAACTAGGTGAGGAGTACAAAGACAAGTGTGTGCCTACAGTCCAGTACGATGGTGGGAGTATCACGGCCAAACACACCTCCAAGACGACCACTGCCTTTGCTAAAGAAACTGAAGGTCAAGTGTCTCCAGACCTAAAACCTATTAAGCATCTGTGGGGCATCCTCATATAGAAGGTGGAGAAGCAAAATGTCTCCAACATCCTCCAGCTCTGGGATGTTGTCATGAAGAAGGGAAGAGGATTCCAGTGGCTCCTGTGAAGCTCTAGTGAATTCCAAGCTCAAGAGACTTAGGCTAAGTCCACACATGTTGGTTTTTGGGTTTGCAAAAAAGCACCAAATCTGCAGCAAATCCTAGGGCTTGTGTTTTACTTGGCAGGAGGTTTGCTGCATATTTTCCTGCGGATTTGGTGCGTTTTTACTGCGTATTTGCTGTAGATCTTACAATGGAAGCTATAGCAAAAACGCAGAAAATAACTGACCTGCTCATTCTTTAAAAAACACAGCAAAGCTTGTGGCGTTTCCACTTTCTGCACCAAACAAAAACCAGTGTGTGTGGACAGCTTTTCCTGAGATCCCATAGGTTTGATGTTAACAAAAACACAGGAAAGGATTAGCATACACTGGCATAAAATGCAGGCAAATCTGCAGGTCAAAAATGCAGCAAAACGCAGTGTGAACTACAGTCCCTGACAGATGTTATGTAAATAAAAGCTTATAACCTGACATTAAATTCATCCATTGGTTGTATAAATTTCTCTTTTGAAAGCTGAAACCCTCCAAAATGTGGTTTAGGTTAAGAAAATAAATTATCAATGGTGAAATATTGATCATTTAATGAACAGAATGATCAGATTTTGGCAAGACAAAAGTTTTGTCGCCCACAGAAAGTAATGTGATATTCAAACAAATAATTAGCTTAAAATACAAATATATGTCGCATAACATTGGTGAATGAAGTTGTGGTGCTATAAGAGTCATATTTAATATTTTGTGTGACTTCAATGAGCTTGAAGGACTGCATCCATGTGGTTCAACAATGATTCATACAATTTATTAATGTACTAGCTGTGAGCCCGATGCGATTTCATCGGGATTCTAGAATGTGTGTATAGTTTACTGAGTATACTTGAAATATGGCAGCATAGCGGCAGCTGCTATTCCGATTGTTCGGCGCGCTGAAGGCGGCGACCAATCAGAATAGCGATGTGCTGTATGGCGCCATACTTCAAATAGATGGAATATGTAGAGTAAATAAAATAAAATAAATAAAAATATAAATAGATAGATAGATAGATAGATAGATAGATTGATAGAAATAGATAGATAGATAGATAGATAGATAGATAGATATATAGATAGATAGAAAAAGATACATAGATATATAGATATCCAAAAAGCAAAAGGAACTGGGCACTAACATACAATTGAGCCCAAGCCTGTGTCACATTGATGTGACTAACGCCCAGAGTGTAGCCTTGCGGTGCTGGTACAAACAAAATCCATAATGTTCCAAAAAGACAAAATAACCGCACTCACCGGCTTCTGATCTTTGTTTTATTCACAGTCCATATCCATGTAAACTGACCATGATGAGCAGGGAGGGGAGTGCAGGGGAGGCGGACGACGGTACACCGTTTCGCGGTCGTACACCGCTTCTACGGGTCCTCTCGGACCCGTAGAAGCGGTGTACGACCGCGAAACGGTGTACCGTCGTCCGCCTCCCCTGCACTCCCCTCCCTGCTCATCATGGTCAGTTTACATGGATATGGACTGTGAATAAAACAAAGATCAGAAGCCGGTGAGTGCGGTTATTTTGTCTTTTTGAAAGATATATAGATATATAGATAGATAGAAATAGATAGATAGATAAGAAAATAGATATAGAAAAATAGATAAAAATAAAGATAGATAAATAGAGAAAAAAAATTTTTGGACCGGCAGTAGCCGAGCCCCGTGGCCGAAAATAGAACCAGAAGGCCGGGCATATATTTAGCGAGACACCGCTAATGTATGTCTATGGGAAGTGAGGCGGTATTCTGATTGGTCGGCGTCAGCACACAGCGACCAATCAGAATCGCGCCTCACTTCCCATAGACATACATTAGCGGCGTCTCGCGAAATTTATGGCCGGGTCCCTGGTTCTCTTTTGCGGGCATAAAGTCGCCGACACACCGCTATGTATGTCTATGGGAAGTGAGGCGCGATTCTGATTGGTCGCTGTGTGCTGACGGCGACCAATCAGAATCGCGCCTCACTTTTAGCGGTAAATGTGAAAGTCAAAAATCGCCCATTCTAAGTCTATGGGAAGTGAGGCGTTATTCTGATTGGTCGCTGTGTGCTGACGGCGACCAATCAGAATAGCGGCTCACTTCCCATAGACATAGAATGGACGATTTTTGTCCATTCTATGTCTATGGGGAAGTGAGGCGGAATTCTGATTGGTCGGCGGCAGCACACAGCGACCAATCAGAATCGCGCCTCACTTCCCATAGACATACATAGCGGTGTGTTGGCGATTTTATGGGCGGAAAATAGAACCAGGGGCCCGGCCATAAATTTCGCGAGACGCCGCTAATGTATGTCTATGGGAAGTGAGGCGCGATTCTGATTGGTCGGCGGCAGCACACAGCGACCAATCAGAATCGCGCCTCACTTCCCATAGACATACATTAGCGGTGTCTCGCGAAATATATTGCCGGCCTTCTGGTTCTATTTTCGGCCACGGGGCTCGGCTATTTCCGGTCCAAAAAAAATATTTTCTCTATTTATGTATCTTTATTTTTATCTATTTTTCTATCTATATTCTTAGATAAATATATAGATAAGAAAATAGATAGAAAAATAGATAAAAATAAAGATAGATAAATAGAGAAAATATTTTGTTTGGACCGGAAATAGCCGAGCCCCGTGGCCGAAAATAGAACCAGAAGGCCGGCCATATATTTCGCGAGACACCGCTAATGTATGTCTATGGGAAGTGAGGCACGATTCTGATTGGTCGGCGGCAGCACACAGCGAGCAATCAGAATCGCGCCTCACTTCCCATAGACATACATTAGCGGCGTGTCGCGAAATTTATGGCCGGGCCCCTGGTTCTATTTTCCGGCCATAAAATCGCCGACACACACCGCTATGTATGTCTATGGGAAGTGAGGCACGATTCTGATTGGTCGCTGTGTCCTGCCGCCGACCAATCAGAATCGCGCCTCACTTTTAGCGGTAAATTTGAAAGTCAAAAAGCGCCCATTCTATGTCTATGGGAAGTGAGGCGGTATTCTGATTGGTCGCCGTCAGCACACAGCGACCAATCAGAAGAGCGCCTCACTTCCCATAGACCTACATAGCGGTGTGTCGCCGATTTTATGGCCGGGCCCCTGGTTCTATTTTCGGCCAGGGGACTCGGCTCTGATCCGTCGTTCCACGGGGCCGGAAACTCGCAATCAGCGCTTCGTGGACATTGCTCGCGCCTTACCAACGACTCGCAATCATTGCGAGTCGTTGCTGATACGCTAGCTATCGCCGCGAAGCGCTCATTGCCAGTTTCCGGCCCCGTCGAACTACCGACCAGAGCCGAGTCCCCTGCCCGAAAATAGAACCAGGGGCCCGGCCATAAAATCGCCGACACACCGCTATGTATGTCTATGGGAAGTGAGGCGCGATTCTGATTGGTCGCTGTGTGCTGCCGCCGACCAATCAGAATCGCGCCTCACTTTTAGCGGTAAATTTGAAAGTCAAAAAGCCCCCATTCTAACTCTATGGGAAGTGAGGCGGTATTCTGATTGGTCGCTGTGTGCTGACGGCGACCAATCAGAATAGCGCCTCACTTCCCATAGACATAGAATGGAAGAATTTTCGTCCATTCTATGTCTATGTGAAGTGAAGCGCTATTCTGATTGGCTGGCGGCAGTAGACAGCGACCAATCAGAAGGGCGCCTCACTTGTCATAGACATAGAATGGAGGATTTTTCGTCCATTCTATCGCAATGAGAAGTGAAGAGGACGTCGGAGTCGGCGATGGCGGAAAGAAGAGAGAAGACCCCCGGGACCGGACGAAGAGGACGCCTGGCCGGACGGAGGACTTGTGGATCAGACGGACGATGAGATGAAGAAGAAGACATGTAAGTGATCGGCGGCGGTAGGTTAGGGGACGGCAGGGGCTTAGGGTGTAGCGCGTTAGGGGGTAGCGACAGCGGCGGGGCTTAGGGGCTTAGGATGCGGCGGGCCTTAGGGGGTAGCGCCAGCGGCGGGGGCTTAGGAGGCGGCGGGGCTTAGGGGTATCGGCGGGGGCTTAGGATGTAGGAGGCGGCGGGGCTTAGGGGGTATCGGCGGGGGCTTAGGATGCGGCGGGGCTTAGGGGGTAGGGGCTTAGGGGCGGCAGGGGTTATGGGGCTGGGCCTTAGGGGGAAGCGCCAGCGGCGGGGGCTTAGGAGGCGGCAGGGTTTAGGGGGTAGGGGCTTAGGGGCGGCGGGGGGCTTAGGGGGTATCGGCGGGGGCTTAGGATGCGGCGGGGCTTAGGGGGTAGGGGCTGCGGGGGTTAGGGGATGGGGGGTAGCGACAGCAGCGGGAGCGTACGGGCGGACAGGCGTATGGGCATGGGGCTGTAGTATACCATAGCGGTGTACACTACAGCCCCATGCTGTGGCTTTGTTCGCAGGGAAACGACTCGCAATGCCCGCTTTGTGGGCATTGCTTCGCGAGTCGGCAACGACTCGCAATGCCCGCTCTGCGGGCATTGCTTCGCGAGTCGCGTGGCCACTATGCGACCATGGACAGGGTCCTGGAGAAAATTCCGAGCTACACAAACAAAGCCACAGGAAGTAGCGCCGGTCGCGACGGAAGTCGCTACGGCAATTATATAATAGATAGGGGTTAGTATAGGGGTTAAAGGGTGAAGGGCAAGCCAATCCCTGGGATGTAGAAAGTGGAGTAGATAGTGCCAGGTCTATTTGTGATAGCCATCTTATGAGCTGCCAGGTGATCACATGATTATGATATGGCCGGACTACATCACCGATAAAGCACCAAGCCGATGACTGAGGAAAATCTGTGACTTCTCTGTATTCAGTGGTCACTACTCACCTGCGCTGTCATCTGTAAGATCATCATCACCCCTCACATATGTCTCTGTAGTATTAATATGGGGCAGATCATCATCACCCCTCACATATGTCTCTGTAGTATTAATATGGGGCAGATCATCATCCCCCCTCACATATGTCTCTGTAGTATTAATATGGGGCAGATCATCATCACCCCTCACATATGTCTCTGTAGTATTAATATGGGGCAGATCATCATCACCCCTCACATATGTCTCTGTAGTATTAATATGGGGCAGATCATCATCACCCCTCACATATGTCTCTGTAGTATTAATATGGGGCAGATCATCATCACCCCTCACATATTTCTCTGTAGTATTAATATGGGGCAGATCATCATCACCCCTCACATATGTCTCTGTAGTATTAATATGGGGCAGATCTTCACCCTGAAACAAAGATTGTAAAAGTCACAGACAGATGGAGAAGTCCCATCTATGATCAGCTGTAATCTGCCATCTCCACCGTTCTCATTACACAAGTATAAAACAGAATACTGGAGGATAAAACAAGACTGAGCACAAGACCTTCACAGCCGTCTACACATCATAGGGAGATCTCATCACACCTTCTCTCCATCTACCTGATGATCCGGAGGAACATCGGGATCTTCTTGTTTACAGTCCTGTGGGAGAAGAGGACGGGGACATCTCTCTGGTGTTGTCCTCTTACTGGATAGACCTGGAGGAGACACATACAGGACTGAATTCATTCTTTGCATACAGATCATTATAGGCCGTGTGTATTTAGTCCTGTCTATTACCTGGTGATGTGAGGGGCGGCCGGGGAACCTCCATCATGACTATGTCCTTGTACAGATCTTTGTGTCCTTCTAAATACTCCCACTCCTCCATGGAGAAATAGACGGTGACGTCCTGACACCTTATAGGAACCTGACACATACAATGATACCATTGTCATCTTTCCCCGGTCCCTTCATAGCGTTACTGTATAATGTCCCAGCAGCAGCAGCAGCATTCCCAGCAGTGTCACTCTCCAGTCAGCAGCTCAGTCATCTTGTAGGTGAGTTGTAGGATCTTCTGGTCATTGATGTCCTCATGTATCAGGGGGTGAGGTGGAGGCCCCGTGATTGGGCTCAGGGCTCTTCCCTCAGACACAGGGTCCTGACAGCACAGATCACTAGAGCTCTTCACTACTGTGTAATCCTGGTTATGGAGAGACACATTAATAAATCTCCAGTCTCCAGACATTTCCAGAGTCCTCACCTCTCCAGTTCTGTCATCTGTTATTCTGTCCATAGATAAGAATGATGTCATGTGACATTGTCATCACAATCTCTCACCTCTCCAGTAACAAGGAAGAGGATCTCTAGGGTGAGGTGGAAGATCCTCTCCGCCATCTTGTCTTTGTCTCTTTCCATCCTCGATGAATCAGGGAAATTGTAGAGACCTAAATGAAAAGAAAAATTGAACACAAGTTGGTGTAAAACACAAATCACATAGAAAATACATACAATCTCTGGAGCTGTGATGTCGGTATATCGTAATATCGCTGTTGAGCTCTTCATACATCTAGAGGTCAGACAGAGAATACCTGTGTCCTGTCCATTATAAATAAATTCATCTGAAATTTTCAGCTGTTACTCAATGTAAAAAATGAAAAAGAAAAAAAAAAAAAGGCATTGCAGAGTTCACTGCTCTTCCAAAGTAGCATAAAATAAAAAATAGCTTTTCATAGAAAAAGAAAAAAAAAAAAGATTTGCTTCATCATTGCAGCAGAAAATAAATCACTAAATCAATAAGGTTACTATCATAAGATGTGAAATGTCTTGAGCCGGTTGCACTTCACCACACGGTTTTGAGCTGTCAGGTTCTGTCCGGTGTTTTGCAGCATGCACCAGACAGAACCTGACAGCACAGGACGAGCAGAAACTGATGACAAATATGCCCTCTGATCCTGATTTTTGCAGGAATCTTTTCTGCTCGTTCCTGCTGCTGCCCGCGGTGCTGAAATTTCATTCTGCATGTGCAGGGGAGCTGCCCGCGGTGCTGAAATTTCAGCAGTCTGTGCAGTGGAGCTCTCCTTGGTGCTGGAAGTTCAGCGGTGGCTCTGAAATGCTGCTGCTGTCCATGGTGCTGAATGATGGCGGCTGCATTGCATAGCCGGCGCTGTTTCTTACAAGGCATCCAGGAAATTATCCGATTTTTTGTCGGATCTGGGGCAATCCAGCGCCCATATACTCCCATGTTATGGGTGCCGGATCACCCCAGATCCGGAAGGATCCGATTTTGTCCGATTTTTGCACTGGAGGCAAATACTGATCCTGACCAGACAAAATCGTATCAGGTAGAAAAATCACTAATAGCACCAAGCATCATAGGGATGCCTGTGGCAAAACCTGATCAGGTTCAGTCCGGTTCACACTGGACCGAACCTTTAAAGTAAAAACCGTGGTGTGAAGCCGGCCTTATTCAGAAATCATTTTCTCTGCAGTAACACCAGTTTATCCCTACACAATGTACACTACAGTGGATTCCCGGCTGCACCAGCCACGATCAGTGTTGGCTCCAACCGAGATCATTTTCATAGTGACAGCGGCATCTAGATGGTTAACATTGCTTCTTAAACTGCATTGACACCCTCTGGTATCTCTGGATGGTAATTATGGCAATCCAAGGCTAAGTAATGGATTGACTGTTGACCAACCATCAATGTCCCAGTTAATTCTCTTAATCTGGATTGATTGGAACATTGATTGTTTACCAACGAGCCACATTACAACTACAAAGTAGGAGAATTGGCGATTTACCGACCTGATGCCAAACAAAACATTTTAGAACACTCAGCTGATGCATGCTCTCCGCCCTGTTCCTCGGCCAGTCTTCCACTCCCCCGCCTGGTCCTACGCTCCTCCGCCTGGTCCTTCACTCTTCGCCCTGTTCCCCGCCCAGTCCTCTGCTCCCCCGCCCTGTTCTCGCCTCCCCTCCTTCTGTGAAGCGAGCCGCCAGCTTTTTCAAGAAGATAGTCGGCAATTTCAAACGAATAGCTGTTTGTTTGAAATGGACGGCGGGAAAGCGAAGCAGCAGGAGGAGGTGATATCACAAGGGGGCATGAAGAATCCTTTATGTTCCCATGTGACATGTAGATTCGCTTTATTAGGGTATGTGCAGCTTCTGGCTCCTGTACATTCGCTGCTAAAGCAAAATTAAAAGTGAACAGTAACAAGAAAAAAAAAAAAACAGCATACTCTCCGCAGATACGTCCGTTCAGCTCCAGGACCTGCTGCTAATCAGCTGATGCTGTCACCTGACACCATCTGCTTATCATTTAAGCCGATCTGTGAAACAATCAGCTGATGCTGTCACATCAGATGATCATTTAAGCCGACCTGTAAAACGATTAGCTGATGCCGGCGGCCGGCTTTTTCCCGCCTGGCTTTTAAACAATTAGCTGATGCCGGCGGACGGCTTTTTCCCGCTGATGTGGCAGCTGATTGTTTTACCAGCCTGTTTTTCTTTTTTTTAAACATCATTTTTATTAGAGATTTTCAAATGAACAAAGAAAACAAAATATTACATAAAAGGATTATACCGTGTGTTACATAACATTTGGTAATTTTTGGTTGTTGTAATCTAACACAAAACAAGCTGTTGAAATCTGTCCCATTTACATCCGTAATTCGACTTTCACTCAATTTACATCAATAACAATAGCTATTTCAATGTTGTTATTAGGTCTTTAAATGTCTACAAGCCTAATTTACCTAGTGTATTGCCTATCTCCTCTAACAGATACCAAGAGGTCCCCTTCAGTGGTTCCATCACCTGTTTTATCTCCTCTTCTGAGAATAAAGATTCTATGAACTTTCTCCATTTACTCATGAATGCTTTTGTCATGTTTTCCTTATCTCTAAGCACTTCCCTTTTATCCGTTTCTAAAGCCTTCTTCAGGCCTTTTAATATGGCTAGCTTCCCACTGCAGTTTTTCACTGATCATTGTCCATCCAGTTTGTGTGCCAAAACCAGGAGTGTCTCCAAAACTCAGAACAGGTGACAATCTTTCAATTAAAGTTTTTCTCTGCAAGTTCCTCTCCTGGTTTTGGCACAGAAACACTGATGGACACTGATCAGTGAAAAACTGCAGTGTGAAGCCAGCCTATTTCAGGTCTTCCCGGCAGATCAGCCTTAAGCCAATAAACTAGAAGTAGTCGTTTTGCTATTAGTATTAGGACGTGAATCCATCTCATATTTGGGTTACCTCCTTGTGATGTACCTATATCTTGGAAGATCTATACTGAGGGGTCCAGATCAAACGATTGGGAGCTCACTTGCGTACATATGTCTCTGATTGTGTTCCAATATTCCTGGACCCTATGGCAACCCCATAATTCATGTATCATATCCGTCTTCTCTTTAGTACACTTAGGGCAGTTGGTTTTCCTATCTGGATTAGTACTTGATGGTGGGAGATCAAAGCCATATATTAGACCAGGGGTCTCAAACACGCGGCCCGAGGGCCACATGCGGCCCTGGGGCTTCACTATGCGGCCCGCGGCGCCTTGGACAACTTAATGATGCATCGCCCCAGTGCAGGGGGCCGCTGCAGTCCCCGCTGTGTGATGACTTCCGTCTGTGGCACTAACTAGCTCTGCCACTCAGCAATATCAATGCAAGCTGCCAGCCAATAAGAGGTCCGCAGCTGATGGCGGAATATGATGTCACATGCGGGTCTTTGGCTGGTAGATTACATTGATCTTGCTGAGCAACAGAGCTTGTCTGAGCGACGTCTGGAGGAAGTCATAGCACAGCGGAGGCCGGAAGTCAGCACAGGATGGGGGATATCACTAGAAAAGGTGATCAGGATGGGGACATCACTACAAAAGGGAACTGGGATGGGGACATCACTAGAAAAGGGGAGCAGGATGGGGGGACATCACTAGAAAAGGAGATCAGGATGGGGGACATCACTACAAAAGGAGATCAGTATGGGGACATCACTACAAAAGGGGACCAGGATGGATGGGAGACATCTCTACAAAAGGGGATCAGGTTGGGGGACATCACTAGAAAAGGGGATCAGGATATGGAACATCACTAGAAAAAGGGGATCAGGATGAGGACATCAGTATAAAAATGGATCAGGATGGGGAACATCACTAGAAAAGAGGATCAGGATGGGGACATGAGTATAAAAGGACATTACTACAGGATGGGGACATTACTACAAGAAGGGGATCAGGATTTGTACTCTACTACATTGAGCAAAAAATTCTGGCATTACTAAAAATATCACTTAGTCCTACAAGGGATGCGGCCCCCGCTATAAATGTTTTTCTATATGCGGCCCACCAACCCAGCCGAGATTGAGACCCCTGTATTAGACTATGGATAATGCGGAACTGAGTGTCACGCCATTGTTCGTTTAATATGTTAATGTCTAACTTTATCCCATCCCGCCAAAATGCCATCTTCCACATTTTCCCGATTTAAAAATCTGCGCCATTTTGCAAAAGGTTTTGACCCGTCTTTTGGGAGTAGGGTTTCCCTTAGAGATCTATAAATTATCGAGATTGTTAGTTGGTCTACATCTAGTTCCACTAATTTATCCCATTCATTATGTTCTACTTCTTTTGAGATATCTCTGAGGTTGTTCAAAATTTGATGTTTAATTTGAAGATATTGGAGTCGTTGGCCTACCCCTAGATTGAAACCCTCAATGACTTCTTCTCCCGTCATCCATCTTTTCTCTTGTCTCTGTATTAAGTCACCCACCTTAGCCACTTCCTTTTGTTTCACATTTCAAACAGTGCATTTTCCCTGCCCTCTCTAAAATCTGGGAAGGCCCATGGATTAAGGTACTTTGACACCTTCCATGGTAATTCACATTTTTTCCGTACTGCCTTCCATGTCACAATCGTATCTCGGAATATAGCTGATGCTTTTATATGTGTTGGCAGGCTAGAAAATGATGTATGTAGCAGTGAACATCTGTCCCATGGGGCACGGTAAGTTTCTTCTAGTTGTTTGTCAGAGTACCTTTCAGACTGTTTGATCCATTCTACTACGTGTCTGAGCAAGCAAGCTAGGTTATAGCCTCTGATGTCTGGGAAGTTTGTTCCCCCTCTATCCTTTGCCCGGGATAGAATGCCCAGTCTCAGCCTAGGTTTCTTGCCTTTCCAAAGGAATTTAGTAAAGGCTCTATTTAGTCTTACAACATCTGAGCGTTTCAGCAACAGTGGTAGGGTCTGAAGGGGGTAGAGGAGCCGGGCAAAACATTTCATCTTTATCAAATGACAATGACCTAACAATGATAGCGGAAGACCCTCCCATCTCTTTAGTTCTTTCTCGATCTTGTCTATTAGTGGGCCATAGTTAAGGGAGTATATTTGTTCCGGGGATCTACTTATCATCAGTCCAAGATATTTTATTGAGGAGGTCGCTACCGGGATCCCCAGCTCCCCCATCTCCCTCCCTCCCCCTCCACCATTCCTCAGTCTCAAAATTTCGCATTTACTCCTGTTCAACCCGAACCCCGAAAATCTCCCAAAGCAGTCTATGTCTCTCAGCAGATTCGGGAGATCTCTGATTGGGTTATTCATGAATAGAATGATGTCGTCCGCGAATAGGGCCGACTTCATTGTTGATTCTCCCACTCTAATACCTTCGAAGGCGCCAGAGTTGTTTATAAAATGTGCTAAGGGTTCTAGGGCCAGGTTGAACAGAAGTGGTGATAAGGGACACCCCTGTCAAGTCCCTTTTTGCAAAGGGAATTTAGAAGACAGAAAGCCTGGGGTGTGAACCCTTGCTGTTGGATTGCTATATAAGGATTGAAGGTATTGGCGAACCTTTCCCTGGATCCCAATTCGGTCTAAGACCATACCCAGCCATGGCCACCTGACATTGTCAAACGCCTTTTCTGCATCCAGTGTGACCATGGCTGGGTCTCCCCCTTTTGGATTTAATCCGTTTCGTACAGCATCCAGAGCAAGCAAAGTCTTACGTACATTGGTGACCGCAGATCTCCCTTTTATAAACCCCGTTTGATGATATTCTATCAGTAATGGCATGGTTCTAGCCAATCTATCGGCCATGATTTTAGATAAAAGCTTGAGATCGAGATTGATGAGGGATATGGGTCTATAGTTTGCCGGGTCCTCTCCCCCCTTCCCCCCCTTTGGTAGTAGATTCACATATGCCACGTTCATGGCCTCTGAGATGGGTTCTCCCGATAGGATGTTATTAAAGAGGCGGTCAGTGTCGGGGTTATTTCTTCCTTCAGCATTTTAAAAAATTCCCCTGTAAACCCATGTGGTCCTGGTGCCATGTCATTGTTTAGATTCCTGATAACCTGGTCCACCTCCATCTCCGTGACAGGTCTGTTAAGCTCTTCTAGATCTATTTCAGTGATGGGAGTGAGGGGTATGTCATTTAGCCATTCTATTCCTCCCTGCGTTGTTACGTCAGGTGCACTATACAGTGTCCTGTAATATTTTTCTAAAATGTTGTTTATTTCCTTGGGGTTTGTTGTGAGATCCCCTCCCTTTTTTTTTGTAACGTCAGGATTGGTGTGGGTAGTCTCCGCCCTTTTGCTAGTTTAGCCAGTAACCTGCCTGCCTTGTCTCCAAACCTATTGAGATCTGTTTCTAGTTGGCCTCTCGTCATTTCTTCTCTCTTATTAGCCCAACCCTAAAATATATTCTTTGCTTCCAACCATTCTTGTTTGTCGTTCTGACTGTGTGTGCGTCTGTAAGTCTTGTAGGTGGCCGATACTCTCTCACTAGCTGTCGTGTATTTTTCTTTCAAAATCTTTCTTTGTCTGGTTGTGTGGACTAAAATTACGCCTCTCAGTACTGCCTGGCCGGTCTCCCAATATAAACGATGGTTATCCTTATGTTGGGCGTTATCACATGCGAAATTAGACCACCACTCCTTTAGTTGGGTTTTAAAGTCCCCATCTCTGGCCAGATGTGTGGGAAATCTCCACAAGAAATCCACTCCTCGTTGGTGAGTGTCCATTAAGTCAATGCATATCGGACTATGGTCCGAGATCACCATTGACTCAATTGTTGCGTTTTCTGTCCTCCCCCATAGCTGCTCGGACGTCATGAAGTAATCTATACGTGACCATGAGCTATGTGGGTGCGAGAAGTGAGTGTATTCCATCTCCTGTGGATGTAGGACCCTCCACACATCAATCAGTCTCGAAGACTTTGTCAAACTTGCTAGGTTTCCTATATTACCCATTGGTACGTTCGGGATCCGGTTACTCGTACCTGCCCTGGTTCTATCTATGTCTTCAGACATCACCTCATTAAAGTCGCCTCCCACCAGAATATTTGCTTCACCATCGCCCAGAATCTCTGTGGATAGGTCGGCAAAGAACCTGGTTCTAGAGGTGTTTGGGGCATAAATGTTATAAATACTGATCTGTTGACCTTGTAGTTTCAGTATTATATGTAGGAACCTCCCTTCTTGGTCGTGTGACATTGAGATAAGGCTGTGAGCTACATGTTTGTTGTTTAGAATTAGTACCCCTGCCTTCCTTACTTGCGCTCCTGATATCCAGGCCTCCCCTACCCATAGTTTTTGCATATATTTTAGTTCATGAGTTCGAAGATGCGTCTCCTGAAGGAGAGCAATATCTGCTCTCAATCTCTTCAGGTGGCGCAAAACCATATAGCGTTTATTGGGGGGATCTAAGCCCCTTGACATTCCAGGATACCACCCTCAACATTGTTTACGGCACTCCTTCCCTACTCCCCTCTCGGTAGCAACTGAGTTTAACATGGACTCCCCTGAGTTTTGTTGGTGAAATACCATTGCATGACTTACGAATGAATTCTGTAGGTACATATCTGATGATTATCAACAGCTTATAAAAACAATAATTAAAGTTAACAAACAAGTTCATACCCATTCCCTTAAACTCAACTTCCCCTAAACACAAGGAGTTACTCTTCTCTCCACTCTCCCTCCTTGAAAAACAAAGAAATAACCTTCCATTTGACTTCCCTATTTCCTCGGATGGCAGTTGGATACCACGCCTTATGACTCCAGTTATACTCCGGCGGTCCTCTCTCAGTAATTATTTCTGGAATGGAATAACACTTGCCGACACTTCTTCGTCCTGATAGAACTACAGTCATCCTGCATATAATATATGGTGAGGGTCCGAGACACAATTTCTCTAAGACTAAGATCTCATCCTCTCCCGCCCCCCTCCCCTTCCCAATCCCCGCCGCCAACTCCAGCTCCTCCTTCAAGCGAAAAGTCTCAAGGACTGCAGGAGCGAGACAAATGGAGAAGAAGAAAAAAAAAAAAAAAAAGGGGGGGGGGAACAAATTGGCATGACAGTTTTTGCCCTTAATATTGTTCAGACTGTGAGCCATTCTCATACACCTCTCTCCCAGTGCGTTCTATGGATGAGGTGTATATCTGAGGTCCAAGCCATGTAGCGCTGTTTCTTAGGGACTGTTCCAGTGTTGATCCTGGCAAGATCTTATGAAACTGCCAGATCCATTGGAAATCTTTCCACCCGGCATTGGCGTCTTATCCCCAGAGCTTTTGGTAGATCAACTTCCCATATTGAGTCAAGTTGGGTGGGCATGAAGGATTCTGGGAGACCTATCATCCTGAGGTTATTTCTCCTGGAGCGGTTCTCCAAATCATCCATTTTTTCCTCTGCATAAGCCGAGTGTTTTTGTAGTGCAGCTATGTGTCTTCCCATGTTGAAAAGTCTGTCCTCAGCCTCTGAGAGGCGCTGTTCAGCCTCCTGTATGCGCTCCTCATGCTGTTCTGTGGCTTGCTTTATCCATGCTACAGCTTCAGCTACTGTCTCTCTTAGGGCAGTCTTTATATCAGCCACTATGTATGGGACAATTTCTCTGGCCAGTTGTTTTACATCAATTTGGTATTTGTCTATTGTGTCTCTCGTCTCTCCTAGTGTATTGTCTCCGGCCACCCCTGCTGTTGTCCCTGTGACTTGCCCTCTTTCCATACCTCCAGCACGTCTGTCTGTAAGCCCGAGTCTTCATCCTCATGTTCTTTTCTCCTCCGGGTCTCATTGTCGCCTTGCTCCTCCTCATCTCTCCCCTGCGATGTTGTGGGACTATAGTTTGTGTTCCAGGGAGCGCTGACTGCAGTCGCCGGCTGGTGCTGAGCGCGGTTGCGATCTCCTCCTCTGGGCGCCATCTTTGCCTGCTGGCCGCCTTTTTTGTTTTGGAGCGGGCTCGCCACCTCCTCTCGCCCTGAGCTCCGTAACACATAACGATCTAGGGTCCCCAGTGCCCGGGGTGTCTCCTCCATTGCTGGGCGGTTGGTGTGAGCCGTCAGTGCGGGTGATGCTGACGGATTGTCGGCGCGGTCTCCGGAGCTCTGTTCCTAAGCCGCAATCATCTCGGAGCCGGAACCGGAAGTCACCAGCCTGTTTTAACGCCGGCTTCAGCTGATTTAGGTTCTTGAGCCCGATATTGATCATCTGATCAGTTTACTGTCCAGCAAACCAATCAGATGATATTGGATCCGGATTGGACGTCGTGGGACCCTCGACTACGTCGGGGAAGGGGTTATTTTCTTGAATAAAGATGGAGTCACTAATTATGATGCATTTTAAATTCAAAGGCCTGGTTCACATCACGATTTTGGAGCTTCCGAGTGTATCCGCTTCAAAACGGATACACTCGGATCCAAAATCGGCTCCCATGTGTTCCTATGGGGCTCGGATCGGATGTGTGCCTTTTGACATCTGATTTTGGCACCATCCGATCCTGTCCGATTTCAGCACGGACACAAAAACGCAGCCTGCTGCGTTTTTGTGTCTGAGAATGAAATCGGACAGCCTCGGATCAGAGCTGATCCGAGCCCCGATAGTATAGGAGCCTATGGACATCGGATCCGAGCTGAACTCGGATCCGATGTCGGCTCCGTGCTTTATGTACTGAGCATGCCCAGAGGCAGTGCTCAGTACATAATTAACCCTATCTGTCCCTGTCTGTCCCTGCTTTTTCTCGATCTGTCCCTATCTGTCCCTCTTCTATGCTCTCCCTCTCCTTTATGCTTTACCTCGTCCTCCCCCCGCCAGAATGTGTAAATAAAAAAAAACAATCCTCCCAGAGGATATTTACCTTCTGACGCCTGCTGCAATGCTGTGACCATCTCCTCATCTGCTGGTGACTGAAGATCCTGTGGTGATGTCACAGAGACGGTCACCTGACACATCAGGTGACCGTCTCTGTGACATCATGAGAGGTCCTTTAGTCACCAGCAGATGAGGAGACGGTCACAGCATTGCAGCAGGCGTCATTAGGTAAATATCCTCTGGAAGGATTTTTTTTTTTATTTACACATTCCGGAGGGGAGAGCACATAGGGGGGACAGGGGGAGGATAGCAGAGAAGGACAGCATAGATAGTAGAGGGACAGATCGAGAAAAAGCAGGGACAGACAGGGACAGGCAGGGAGAAGAGGATCCACACGGATCCTGCACAGACACGGATAGGATGGCTATTTGCCATCCGAGTGCAGGGATCCGTGTGGATCCGTGCCTGTCCGTGGGATCCTCCTTTCAACTTGGATCCCACGGACAGGGCCAAAATCGTGATGTGAACCGGGCCTAATTAAAAAAAATGTTTTCTGTGTTGTGTTTTACATTTAACTGATTACTAGAAATTCATGATCGTCATGTGTAATATTGGCGTGATCTCATGAATTTTGGGCTTGGGGCCAGCTGATATTATACAGCTGGCCCTAAACCCATTATCATCCAGTGAGCCACTGCACCAGGGCCGCTAGAAGGGCTGAATACAGCGCCAGAATATGGTGCTTCTATGATCGTGCCACTTTCTGGGACGGCTCCGGACTACAATTTGCAGCAGAGGTGAGGGGGAGCCCAGAAAGCTTGGGTTACCCTGTGGTCCCCAGCTGTCTAGTTGTACCTGGCTGGACACAAAAATAGGGCGAGGCCCACATCAATTTATTTTTAGTAAAAACACTTAAAAAATAACTTCCCTGGATTTTCCATTGCCAGTGAAGGTAATACCAAGCAGCAGGGGTTAGCAGCCAGTAGCTGCTTGGGTTACCCTTAGCTGGCAAAAGAAAATGCAGCGGGAGCCCACATGTTTTTTTTAACCCCTAACCCTAGGGTTAGGGTTATGTGTTTGGCATTTTATTTATTACAAGGCATATGTAAAATTACCCTGGATGATAAAAGATGTGTGGTGTAACGTGGGACTCATGATGGCAGATGCAGAAGGGCCATGCATGAGGGGTCCACGAGGGTTGAACTCCCTGTAGTAGGTTGAGGACCCCGGTACAAGGTATATACTCCCTGTGAGAGGTAGAGGATCCCTGTATTAGGTTGGGGAATGATCCCTGTTGGACGGCTAGGAGGCTGAACCCGCCATTGGGACTGACGGTTAGGTCAAATATGGTCCCGTTGAATATGTAGGTTGTATAGTGTATAAATGTATGTAATGTGATTGTAAACAAAGTGTAAATAATGTGATGAAATGTCTTGTAACGTGATATGTCCGTGTTATATGTGAAATGTCAATGTGTTACCTGCAGTTTATGACACCTCAATAAACTGCAGCTATGTGGTTATACGTTAAGCATGGTTGTCGGTGTCATTTCCCCGTGGCCAAGTGAGTCCCCCAGGGGGCCCAACCTCACAATATACAAAACATTCACGTGGGCTTCGCCATATTTTTGTATGGTAGCCAGGTACAGGCTGCCCTCTACCCACAGCTGCCTATTTGTACCCGGCTGGAAACCAAAAATATAGGGAAGCCCTTTTCTTTAATTATTTCATGAATTTCATGAAATAATAATAATAATAATAATAAAAAAAAAAAAAAAGAACGTGGGCTTCGTCCTATTATTGTGTCCAGCCAGATTCAACTAGGCAGCTGGGGGCTGGAATCTGCAGCGCACTGTGGCCCAAGCTTTTTAGGCCCCCTCCCTGCTGCGAATTACAGTCCGCAGCCGCCCCAGAAAATGGCGTGTTCATAGAAGCGCCAATTTCTGGCGCTGTATCCAACTCTTCCAGCATCTCTGGTGCTGGGTGGCTCGCTGGGTAATAATGGGGCTAGGGCCAGCTGTGTAATATCAACTGGCCCTAAGCCTTAAATTCATGGGGTCATGCCAATATTAGCCATGACCACCATGAATTTCTAGTAATCAGATAAATAAAAAAACACAACACAGAGATTTTATTTTTATTAGTGACTCCATCTTTATTAAAGAAAAGAACTCCCGTCCCCTCCGGCTTGGTCCAGGGTCCCACGACATCCAATCCGGATCCAATATCATCTGATTGGTTTGCTGTCCGGCAAACCAATCAGATGATCAATATCAGGCTCAAGGACATCAGATGACACATCAGATAATTGTTTAAAAGCCAGCCGTCGGCATCAGCTGATTGTTTCACAGGTCAGCTAAGGCTGCCTTCACATCACGATTTTGTGGCTGTCCGTGGGGATCCTTGCTTTGGAAGGGTCCCCTGGACAGCCACTGTTCCACACAGATCAATGCAATCGGATGGTAAATAGCTATCCATATCGATGTCTATGCAGGATCTGTGTGGATCCTGTGGTCCCTGTCTCTCCCTGCATCTTCCCTGTCTCTCCCTGTTCTCCCTGTCTCTCCCTCTATGTCCTCTCCCCCAGCTCATCTATTCTGTCCCCTATCCTGTTTCCTGTCCCCTCCTCTTTCCTCTGGTCTGTTAAAAATAATAAAATCCTTCCCGGAGGATACATCCCAAATACCCGTACTATTCTGCGAGTAGTATCCCTAGTGCTGGATCCAAGATATCTAGACCGCTCCAAGGTAATGTTAGTATCCCAGTGCTAGAGTATCGTCACTATACTTAGTGGAATCCCTAGTATGGGCTGCTTCAGAACATCTCTCATGGCCCCTTTACACGCAGCTACAGGTAACAGGTTTTCCACATGTAACTTACTGGCTGCAGTGAAATCATGGAGACATGGTTCTATCTTGTTGCTGTGTACAAATGGAATCATGTCTCCATGATTTCACTGCAGCCAGTAAGTTACCTGTGGAAAACCTGTTACCTGTAGCTGCGTGTAAAGGGGCCATAAGTGTGCTCCAGGACTCACAATTCTACAAGCCACAAACTCCTCTGTCCAAAGAATAGAAAGACTAATGATGGTGTAAATTGGAGGTTTCACTATATTTTGCTTTAAGCTTCTTATGGCAGAGTGCTCTCTCATTGGTGCCAGGGAAAAAGTGCTCATACAAATATGGATTTGCATTAGTGGTTAATACTCACCAGGGCGGTTATCTGTAGGAATCTCTTCTTTACTTCGCTTATCCCCCCTCACATATGTCTCTGTAGTATTAATATGGGGCAGATCATCATCACCCCTCACATATGTCTCTGTAGTATTAATATGGGGCAGATCTTCATCACCCCTCACATATGTCTCTGTAGTATTAATATGGGGCAGATCATCATCACCCCTCACATATGTCTCTGTAGTATTAATATGGGGCAGATCATCATCACCCCTCACATATGGATCTGTAGTATTAATATGGGGCAGATCATCATCACCCCTCACATATGTCTCTGTAGTATTAATATGGGGCAGATCATCATCACCCCTCACATATGTCTCTGTAGTATTAATATGGGGCAGATCATCATCACCCCTCACATATGTCTCTGTAGTATTAATATGGGGCAGATCATCATCACCCCTCACATATGTCTCTGTAGTATTAATATGGGGCAGATCATCATCACCCCTCACATATGTCTCTGTAGTATTAATATGGGGCAGATCATCATCACCCCTCACATATGGATCTGTAGTATTAATATGGGTCAGATCATCATCCCCCCTCACATATGTCTCTGTAGTATTAATATGGGGCAGATCATCATCACCCCTCACATATGTCTCTGTAGTATTAATATGGGGCAGATCATCATCACCCCTCACATATGTCTCTGTAGTATTAATATGGGTCAGATCTTCACCCTGAAACAAAGATTGTAAAAGTCACAGACAGATGGAGAAGTCCCATCTATGATCAGCTGTAATCTGCCATCTCCACCGTTCTCATTACACAAGTATAAAACATAGAATACTGGAGGATAAAACAAGACTGAGCACAAGACCTTCACAGCCGTCTACACATCATAGGGAGATCTCATCACACCTTCTCTCCATCTACCTGATGATCTGGAGGAACATCGGGATCTTCTTGTTTACAGTCCTGTGGGAGAAGAGGACGGGGACATCTCTCTGGTGTTGTCCTCTTACTGGATAGACCTGGAGGAGACACATACAGGACTGAATTCATTCTTTACATACAGATCATTATAGGCCGTGTGTATTTAGTCCTGTCTATTACCTGGTGATGTGAGGGGCGGCCGGGGAACCTCCATCATGACTATGTCCTTGTACAGATCTTTGTGTCCTTCTAAATACTCCCACTCCTCCATGGAGAAATAGACGGTGACGTCCTGACACCTTATAGGAACCTGACACATACAATGATACCATTGTCATCTTTCCCCGATCCCTTCATAGCGTTACTGTATAATGTCCCAGCAGCAGCAGCAGCATTCCCAGCAGTGTCACCTCTCCAGTCAGCAGCTCAATCATCTTGTAGGTGAGTTGTAGGATCTTCTGGTCATTGATGTCCTCATGTATCAGGGGGTGAGGTGGAGGCCCCGTGATTGGGCTCAGGGCTCTTCCCTCAGACACAGGGTCCTGACAGCACAGATCACTAGAGCTCTTCACTACTGTGTAATCCTGGTTATGGAGAGACACATTAATAAATCTCCAGTCTCCAGACATTTCCAGAGTCCTCACCTCTCCAGTTCTGTCATCTGTTATTCTGTCCATAGATAAGAATGATGTCATGTGACATTGTCATCACAATCTCTCACCTCTCCAGTAACAAGGAAGAGGATCTCTAGGGTGAGGTGGAAGATCCTCTCCGCCATCTTGTCCCTGTCCAGATCCATCCTTGATGGTCAATCAGGAGAATTCTCTTGTATAGAAGATGTGAGAGGATCCGATATTGTAGAGACCTGAATGGGGGAAGATGAAATGCTCTGTGCTTACAGGACCTGTGATGATGTCACATGGAGGGGAGGATCTATGAGATCAGGGATCTGCTCAGTGATGTGGGATCCATATGAGGTGGTGATCTTCTCCTGTATGGGCTCCTGAGCTCCTCTATGGTCCATTATATGATGTGGCCATTATACCCAGCGCTGGAGGCTCCTGCTACAGCCTCCCACGCTCCTCCCCACTGTGCAATGCCCCTGCTGCCCCCCTTCCCCGTCCTCTAGGTCCACCTCCCCTGGGCCTTATAAGCAGTGTCCGGCACCAATCCTCCCTCTTACCATACTGCTCACAGAGCCGAGAATGGAAACCCTGGAAGCAGAGGTAAGGGAAAGGATCTGCCGGGAGGCTCGCCTCCTTGGTGGACACCAGCAGTGGTGGACGCAGGTGCTCCAGACCCTCCCGAAAACAGGCTCCTAGAATAGGTGCAGGGTGGGCCGGGATAGTAAGGCCGGTCCGCCCATGCCTCTGGCGTTCCCGACGGCGGGGCCCCCACAATCACACTGCTCACCTGCCCCCCTGCGTCTTCGGTAGATGCTAGAGAATACAGGCTACTTGCAGGTGTGACGTCACTAGAAGAGGCGGGGCCTCCTCATGTCAGGGGCGTGCCCTCCCTTTCCCTCATGCTGCTGTGAGGCTGGGGGCGGGGCTTCTCCTGAGAGGGAGAATTCTTCATGGAGCTCAGTATTATCTTCTGATTGTGTAAACTGTCTCTCAGAGATCTGAGTAGGTAAGGGAGCATAATGCTTACATGGGACTGCTTGCTGGGGGTCTGCGGGTGGCATGATGCTCGCATGGGGCTGCTGCTTGATGGGAATCTGCGTGGGTAGGGGGGCATGTTGCTTGCATGGGGCTGCTGCGTGATGGGGATCTGCGTGGGTAGAGGGGCATGATGCTCGCATGGGGCCTATTATACCAAAAGAGCCATTTGTGAAGGTGGCTCTTACCCCCTACTCCCCAGGGACACCAAAATTATTACTTATTAAAAAATTAGTTTAGATCTGTGAGGTATATTCCCCTCCCAGGACCTAAACACCTCACTGCTGTTACCCCTCCTCCGGGACCCTCCTACTTTGTTCCTTGAGAGCGGCATCGGCGCCTGCGCAGATCTCTCAGCTCTCGGGCATCTCACATGGTTCGAATCTGGCGCCTGTGGAAACAGTGTGACTGCGCCTGTTCCCTCCTTGCCAGATTCCCAGCCACACAGTCTGAATACATCTAGTACAGCATAAGAGCACTCTGGGCGGGATCTGGTGCCTACGTGATACCATCTGACCTCAGCTTCCAGGCAGAGCTCACGGAGATGCCCGAGAGCTGAGAGATCTGCATCACTCGCAAGGAACAGAGTAGGAGGTTCCCGGAGGTGGGGTAGCAGCAGCGAGGTGTTTAGGTCCTGTGAGGGGAGTATACCTCCCAAACCTAAAATAATTTCTCATAAAGTGATTATTTTGGTGTCCGGGTGGATAGGGGGACAAGAGCCACATTCACTCCTTCACTAAATGCAGCATAGGCGCTGTTGAAGGTGGCTTTTAGTTTAATAGGCCCTGCGTGGTGACAGGTTCCCTTTACAACTGTTTTTCTTATTAATAGTATTGGGGGACGCAGGACTCTGTGTTTCTGCTCGGCCACCAGGAAGTTTGAAACCGCATAAAAAATAGTTTCGGGCCGTGTTCTGTCCTCAGACACTGGATCAATTTTAGCCATGTTTCTATAGGAGTCAGGCACGACTTGTATCCAGTGTTCTGCAAGATTTATTATTTTTTTCCTGTTCTAGGTATTGTGGATTTCCCCCATCTACAGCAGGGTCACTTCACCGTGGAGAACATTTCATCACTGCTCGTCTCTACAATCCATATGAGGCCGTTGAATGGGTGACACTGTGGGAGCCTGATAATGCCAGATAGATAAGTATAATCACTCCAAAAACCCCTCCCTCTCTCTATCTGTTAGCTTGCTAGGGTTTGCTGTCTTGGGGTCATTCGCCCTTTTATTTTCTTTTGGGCAAGTTTTCTCCCCTCCTCCTTTCCGCCTTCTCCCCCCTTCCTCCTCCTTTTCCACCTTCTCTCCTCCTCCTCCTTTTCCGCCCCTCTCTGCCCCCCTCCTCCTCTTTTTCCGCCTTTCTCTGCCCCCCTCCTCCTCCTTTTCCGCCTTTTCTCCGCCCCTCCTCCTCCTTTTCCGCCTTCTTCCCCCCTCCTCCTCCTTTTCCGCCTTCTTCCCCCCCTCCTCCTCCTTTTCCATCTTCTTCCCCCCTCCTCCTCCTTTTCCGTCTTCTTCCCCCCCCTCTTCCTCCTTTTCAGTCTTCTTCCCCCCCCTCCTCCTCCTTTTCCGTCTTCTTCGCCCCCCTCCTCCTCCTTTTCCGTCTTCTTCCCCCCCCTCCTTTTCCGTCTTCTTCCCCCCCCCATCTCCTCCTTTTCCGTCTTCTTCCCCCCCCTCCTCCTCCTTTTCCGTCTTCTTCCCCCCCCTCCTCCTCCTTTTCCGTCTTCTTCCCCCCCCTCCTCCTCCTTTTCCGTCTTCTTCCCCCCCCTCCCCTCCTTTTCCGTCTTCTTCCCCCCCCCCCTCCTCCTCCTTTTCCGTCTTCTTCCCCCCCCCCTCCTCCTCCTTTTCCGTCTTCTTCCCCCCCCCCTCCTCCTCCTTTTCCGTCTTCTTCCCCCCCCCCCTCCTCCTTTTCCGTCTTCTCCCCCCCCTCCTCCTCCTTTTCCGTCTTCTTCCCCCCTCCTCCTCCTTTTTCCACCTTCCTCCACCCCCTGCTCCTCCTCCTTTTTCTGCCTTTCTCGCCACCTGCTCCTCCTCCTTTTTCTGCCTTTCTCGCCACCTGCTCCTCCTCCTTTTCTGCCTTTCTCGCCCCCTCCTCCTCCTCCTTTTCTGCCTTTCTCAACGCCTCCCCCTCCTTTTCTGCCTTTCTCGCACTCGTCCCCTCCCCTTTCTCCGATTTTAATTTTTTGCAGCCACCTGGTCACCTTGCTAGTATCCTGACAGACACCTCCTGGGCTCTGGCCATTTCACATATTCTTCTCTGGGGACATCTGTCCTCCAGCGTTATCTGGACGGCTCAAATGGACACTACCTTCCTGATGCCGGCGTATCTCATGGCTACAAGATTGAATGTCCTTGAGTTGCAGAGGATATACCCGCTCTTGTGTGTTCTCCAATGTATTAAACGAGGAATTTTAACAAATGCAGAAATCAGATTTTTCAACAATTTTCATAACTGAAGTGCAGGGGACTTGGGTCCAAAAGGATTTTGTTTTCATTGTCACTTATCTCCGACGTCACTTGTTTATATATTGATTTCTAAAGTAGATTGTTCTACATTTGTATAAAAATATTTATAACTTTCTTTTTGTTACAATTATTTTGTATATTTGTTATAATAAAACTGTTTCAGAGCACTGGGCAGAATTTTCATTTCTATAATCGGCGGCGTATCTGGGGGGGGAACACTGGTGGGACATCTGCCCTGGGCGCAGCAGGCAGGGGGGCACAGTTAGGCCTTTTGATGCAGCGCCTGAGATATCTTCCCGCCGGCTGCATATGTTGCCTTCCTCCCCCCCCCCATAGTAGGAGCCAGCTATTCTCTGACACGTCAGCTGCCAGTGGGTCAGAGAAACTGCCACATGCTGGTTTCCTGCAATCAGTTGTACAAGTGTCAGACACTCTGTACATTGGAAGCAGCACTTGCCACTCCATGGTCGGTGGAAGAGGGATTTGTTGAGAGCCAACCTGCCATGGCCGTAGGCATTGGGCCTCCTCCCTCAGGTTAAAGGTGGATTTGTGCCTGTATGTGGAGCTGCGGCCAAAATAACAAGCAACCCCCTGTTTGAAATAATATGAGCAGTGTTACGTTGATACCCTCAATAAAAGTACAAGAATATACTCCATATGTGGTCTCAATTATTGCGTGGCAGGGAGAACTGGTGGGTGGGTCTCCACAGTCTGAGTGTTATCACACACGCACGTCCTGACAGGATTGTCCTGGTCTAAAGACCCTGTCACACATAACGAGATCGTTAGCGAGATTGTTGTAACGTCATAGGTTTTGTGACGTAACAGCGATCTCGCTGACGATCTCACTACGTGTGACACTTGGCAGCGATCAGGCCCCTGCTGTGAGATCGCTGATCGTTACAAAGTGCTCTGGGTCATTTTTTGATCGTTGCGCTCCCACTGGGAACGCTGCATCGCTGTGTTTGAAAGGGACAACGACCAACGATCTCAATACTACGCCCAACAGTGACAATTCCGAACGACCTCTGTATCATTCCAGATCGTTGCTGAAGTCACTGGTGAGATTTGACTGTTTGACATCTCGCCAGCGACCCCAAAGTGACGTACCAGCGATCCCTACCAGGTCGTATCGTTGTCAGGATCACTGGTGCTTCGTTGTGTGTGACAGGAGCTTAAGTCACTTATTTAGAGCTCAGTGACGAAGATCCAAATGATAAGGAGGAAAGGTTTGTGCTGATCTTGTATAGTCACCGCAATAACAGCTCTGCACTGCAATTCTACTGAGGGACAACTTATTTACTTCATCCTGGTATGTTTGTCACCTATCCTGATATATATATGTCCGCATACTGGTAGATCAGTCATCCATCCTGGTATATATGTCCCTTATCCCTCCTGCTCCTCCTCTTCAGGCCATCCACACTGAACAGACATGAAGCTGGGGTTGTAGTCCCCCCTGTAGTACGACAAACAAGTCCTGTTCCCCCTCTTCTTCCTCACCCAATGTGGGCTGAAAAGATGGGATGGGGCTGGGCTACTCTCCTTGTATGCAGGAAAACAAATGTTCAAATAAACACATAGAATCTCTCAGGGTACCGTTACACGTCGCAACATTGCATGCAATTTCACTGGCAATTTGCTGGTTGCAGTGAAATCATGGACACATTGTTCTATTTTGTTGCCATGTACAAATGTAACAATGTGTCCACTGCAACCAGCAAATTGCCAGTGAAATTGCATGCAATATTGCGTCGTGTAACGGTACCCTCACAGACACCACAGGCTTGTGCTCAAAGCAACACATGCAGGAGACTTAGTGATAGCTTAGCTAAGGGTGCCTTCACATTAGCGTTCCCCTCCGCAGCGTTCTGTGGAGGGGATCCGCAATGTGAACGCAGCACCGCAAGTCCCTATGTTTAGAATGGGAGCGCACGGTGCTGCGCTTGACTGCGCATGACCGTGCACACCCATTCACTGCCATATGTGATCTGTGCGTTCACATTGCGGATCTCCTCCGCAGAACGCTGCGGAGGGGAACGCTAATGTGAAGGCACCCTAAGTATGTGCCTGCCATCTCCCCCTCCCCCTCAGAAGCACCGTACAAGACAGGAAAATGACAATTAAAGCTAGTAGTGAGACACCTATCACAGAGGGGAGGGAGGGAATAGCTGCTTAGGAAGGAGTGAATAATAAATGAACATTTACATACACCGTGTGCAGAATTATTAGGCAAGTTGTATTTTAGAGGATTATTTTTATTATTGCTCAACAACTATGTTCTCAATCAACCCAAAAGACTCTTAAATATCAAAGCTTAAAGAGGACCTGTCACCAAACCAGGCATGGTGATCTAATTACAGCACTGGATGCAGCATGTCTGCTGCATTCAGGCAAGGGGT
This sequence comes from Allobates femoralis, assembly GCA_033576535.1. Lineage (NCBI taxonomy): Eukaryota > Metazoa > Chordata > Amphibia > Anura > Aromobatidae > Allobates > Allobates femoralis. The sequence continues at coordinate 484,514,482 of JARQOC010000006.1, forward strand.
CCCCCAGCCATTGAGCACCCCTGTACCCCGAGTAAATACACTTAGAAAACTTACATCCTGCAGCCAGAAAGGAGGTGGCTAGAGGCTGGAGCTGAAGGGCAGATTCACACCCCCTGCATGTGTAATCTGCCCACCGCTGCCAATCATTGTCTCCCTCGTCTGCAGCATAACACAGAGTTTATTTTAGAAATGGCCACTTAACCCCGCCCCCTGCGGTGATGTCACCACTTAGAGCATGGCGGGTATAAGCGGTGATGTCACTGCAGGAGGCGGGGCAGCCGGCCTCCTGCTCTGACATCACCACCTTTCCCCGGCCTGCTCTACGTTAACCATAGAGCAGGGCAGGTATAAGCGGTGACGTCACCGCAGGGGTGGGGCTAAGCAGCCATTTCTAAAATAAACTCTGTGTTATACTGCAGACGAGGGAGACAATGATTGGCAGCGGTGGGCAGATTACACATGCAGGGGGTGTGAAACTGCCCTTCAGCTCCAGCCTCTAGCCACCTCCTTTCTGGCTGCAGGATGTAAGTTTTCTAAGTGTACTTACTCAGGGTACAGGGGGGCTCAAGGACTGGGGGACCCCTTGCCTGGATGCAGAAGACATCCTGCATCCAGTGCTGTAATTAGATCACCATGCCTGGTTTGGTGACAGATCCTCATTAAAATTTTTGGAAGTTGGAGTGTTTTTTTTTTTTTTTTAGATTTGGCTCTTAGGAGGATATCTGTTTGTGCAGGTAACTACGGTATTACTGTGCAGAGTTATTAGGCAACTTAATAAAAACCAAATATATTCCCATCTCACTTGTTTATTTTCACCAGGTAAACCAATATAACTGCACGAAATTTAGAAATAAACATTTTTGACATGCAAAAACAAAACCCCAAAAAATTAGTGCCCAATATAGCCACCTTTCTTTATGATGACACTCAGCAGCCTCCATCCATAGAATCTGTCAGTTACTTGATCTGTTTACTATCCACATTGCGTGCAGCAGCCACCACAGCCTCCAGACACTGTTCCCAGAGGTGTGCTGTTTTCCCTACCTGTAGATCTCACATTTTAGGAGGGACCACAGGTTCTCTATGGGGTTCAGATCAGGTGAACAAGGGGGCCATGTCATTATTTTTTCTTCTTTTAGACCTTTACTGGCGAGCCACGCTGTGAAGTAGTTGGATGCATGTGATGGAACATTGTCCTGTATGAAAATCATGTTTTTCTTGAACGATACTGACTTCTTCCTGTACCACTGCTTGAAGAAGTTGTCTTCCAGAATCTGGCAGTAGGGCCAGGAGTTGAGCTTCACTCCATCCTCAACCCGAAAAGGTCCCACAAGTTCATCTTTGATGACACCAGCCCATACCAGTACCCCACCTCCACCTTGCTGGCGTCTAAGTCAGAGTGAAGCTCTCTGCCCTTTACTGATCCAGCCTCTGGCCCATCCATCTGGCCCATCAAGAGTCACTCTCATTTCATCAGTCCATAAAACCTTTGAAACATCAGTCTTGAGATATTTCTTGGCCCAGTCTTGACATTTTATCTTATGTTTCTTGTTCAAAGGTGGTCGTTTTCCAGCCTTTCTTACCTTGGCCATGTCCTGAGTATAGCACACCTTGTGCTTTTTGATACTCCAGTAACATTGCAGCTCTGAAATATGGCAAAACTGGTGGCAAATGGCATCTTGGCAGCTTCACGCTTGATTTTCCTCAATTCATGAGCAGTTATTTTGCGCCTTTTTTGCCCAACACTTTTCCTGTAACCCTGTTGGCTATTTGCCATGAAACGCTTGATTGCTCGGTGATCACACTTCAAAAGTTTGGAAATTTCAAGACTGCTGCATCCCTCTGCAACACATCTCACAATTTTGGGCTTTTCAGAGCCCGTGAAATCTTTCTTTTGACCCATTTCGCCTAAGGAAAGGCATTTGCCTAATAATTAAGCACACCTTATATAGGATGTTGATGTCATTACACCACACCCCTCCTCATTACAGAGATGCACATCACCTGATTTACTTAATTGGTAGTTGGCTCTCAAGCCTATACAGCTTGGAGTAGGACAACATGTATAAAAAGTATCATGTGATCACAATACTCATTTGCCTAATGATTCTGCACGTAGTGTAGTGCGGACTATCCACTATTCGGCAGAGAAACTAATGACCTGGACCAGTGCAGTCAGCTGCCTGCAGGGGGTAAAGATGCTTAAACCAAGAAAACTACAGAAGGTACAGTAATGATTTTTACGTATTCTGAAAGCTCTGCCCGAGCACTATTCAAGGACACTATTACTATCATACTATCATGCAGTAAACAGCAAAGTGAGTAGTGTGAGCCCGTTGGCCAGCCCTTTAGGACATTTTTAAGGCATAAAACCTCATTATTTTGAATAAAAGTAAATTGAAGAATTGCTTTTCAGGACATTATTTATGAAAGAAACTCAATTTGTTAGTTTGGTTTAAATTCCATTACAATACAGATGTGACACCCTCTCGTACAGTGGCTGACTTCCCTTTGATAAGGGCTCGATGTTCAATACGGGCCAAGTGGAGTGAGTATTTTAAACCTGTTTTTTTCTGTGTAGCAATGTAAGATCTATAGTTAGAGGGAGCCTGTCATGCTGTAGTGAGAAAGCGCATGGCGTGTAGTGCTACAGGACGGGAACACCAGGAAAAAGGTAAAAAGGGAGGCCCTGGCGATAGGGAGAGGGAAGAGGGGTCACCCCTTAACACCTAAATCTAAGTCCTGCATGATGCCCTACTGTTTCTTCAGGATCCCAGGGAATCCCTACATCAGGCGGTGACTATTTTTTGCCCGGACATTTTTTCAAACTGTTCTATAATAAACTGGGATAAATATCATCTCATGCTGGTAGATAGAAGTGTGTTGGGAGAAGCTGGTGAGTTGGGATGTACTAGACTGCTTTACCAGTAACGGAGTATGTGAGACTAAATGTACTTCCGCTCCTACTTAAACTAAAAGAAAAGGCTCAAACATAAACTGTGTCTTTCGATGGTGGGCAGGACGAATCTCTCCAAGATGGTACTTATGCCTAAGCATCTTTATGTGGTACACAACTCACCGGTGTGGCTCTCTTGGGGTTTCTACCAGCGACTTAGCTCTCTATTTCGGGATTTGGTGTGGGGGACAGGTCAGCCCAGGATAAAATTAGAAATCTATCAGAGACCCAAGGAGGAAGAAGGGATCGCTATGCCTAATCCTTGTATTTATTTCCTGGCGTCTCAGAGCCAGCATCTCAGAGGATGGGCATCGAGAGTTGGGCTAAATTCAGTGCAGATAATACTGGAGTATATTATACGGAGAGCTCCCTTGGTGCAAGGTTTAGAGGCCGGTGCATTTGGTAGGTTGGGTAGGAGGTTCCCCACTCTGTGCCTTAGGAATTGGTCTAGAATTTAAAAAACTAAAAGAAGTGACTGGCTTGACAGTTTACTCCCCATCAGGGCTGCCACTAGGAATTTCGGGGCCCCTTACTAGCAAAATTTTGGGGCCCCCCGAGACTCCAACCCATCTCAGCCTCCACCAAGCTCCGCCTCCATCCAGGCTCCACCTCCACCCAGGCTCCACCCCCACCCCTCGAATCTTCCATATTTTCACCGCCCACTATTGGAAAAACTCCACTTCCTCACCAATTACACATTAACCTCTTTCTATACAGTGTTCTTTATTAGAGCTGAGGAGGGATGTGAACAATAAATGTTACATGAGGCAGAATAATACTGGGGGTGTTATTCATCACCTTGTACAGGGGTGGGGAACCTTTTTCTTGCCGAGAGGATGAGGCAGTTGACAGGGTAGGGGTTACTCGGGTACCGGGGCTGATGGCGGCTTTGATGGGGAATCACGGCTGGTCGATCCCCGGTCCCGTGCCCTGGACCTTCAATGGTGGGGAATGGTGGGGGATAAGAGGATTGTTAACGTGACGCCACCTATGGTATCTGGTAATGGGTATACCAGTGCTGCAGCTGACCGCTGAGGTGATGGTGGGTGCAGCAGAGTGTGGTACAGCTCCCCACAGGTGGAGCTTTTCCTCACGGCAGTGGGGACGGATGAGGGCAGTAGTAGTTGCGTCTTTGCAGACAGGGCGGTGATTTGCGGGCAAACACACACACACAGTGATCGATGTTTCGGCACCTTTTACTGGTGACAGGGTAACAGGTACAGTCCAGAGTAATAACCAGGTCCCCGATGCAACTTGGGACTTCCACCTTAGAAAGTTATGAGGCCTCCTGTGACTCTGTGATTTGGGATGAGTCCTGCCTAAGCCTGAACCCACCACTTCTTCTCCCTCTCTGGGCTTTGCTCCAGACTGACTATGAGGTCCTTCTGTGGGGTCCATGTTTCCCCTATGGCCCCTGGTCCTATACTTGGTCAGTTTTGCATCTCTTACTTGTTCTCTTCAGTGGTGAACTTCTCCTGAGACCTCCGGGCTTTTGCTGTAGCAATAAATGATTACAGCGTTGGACTCCGGTGTCCGGGTGTACTAAAGGGCTGTAGTAACAGGTTCCCTTTCTTAGTTCCCTGCTTTCTCCACTTGCCTCCGACCCTTTCCCTAGGGTGTGCACAGCGGTCCGTGGTTGGTCTTTGGTCCTGGTTCCTTCCCAGTTACCAGCTCCTCCGTCTCCTCTTTCTTCTCTGCTCACTGCAGACTAACTTCTGGGACTGACTAACTCCTCCCCTCAGGCCTGGATGTTCTTAAAGGGGAACTAGCTTAAGGCAGCCAGTAGAGCTCCCCCTTCAGGTCTGGGGTGGAAGGTGTGGTGTGCTGCGCGAACCAAGGTGTAATTCCCTCCTTGCACCGGTGGATCCTGTGGCAATCTCCCGTAGGGGTGCCACAAAGACATTTGTAAATTTCTACCATCATTGGCCGCACATCACCATGAAAATTACCCATCCACATTTAATTATTACCTCACCTAATTTGATGGCTGCAGCTGCTTCTCTGTGTCCTGCGGTGTTCGGTGATATCTGATCTTCCAGGTTTGCGTTGGTCTGGAGCACAGTCGACTCTGTGACAATAAGTTTTATAAATCAAATACATCAGGAGACTGCCATACATGCAATGTACAAGACACAGAGCATATACAGCACTGCAGAGGGCTAGGGGGCACATTCCCTTGCAGCCCCCTTCATCCCCTTGCAGTGCACAATACTGTATCTCTCATCATAATCCCCTTGCAGCCCCCATCCTTCTCCTCTTCCAGTCCCTAGCCTCCTCTTCCAGCCCCCCAGCCTCCTTTTCCAGCCCCCAGCCTCCTCTTCCAGCCCCCAGCCTCCTCTTCCAGCCCTCAGCCTCCTCTTCTAGCCACCATCATCTCTATGGAGGAGGGACATATGTAGCTGTCAGTCTGTCCTGCCTCTCCTGTGAGCAGGTCGTGCTCCAGCTCCCACTACACAGTTACCTTGTGTCTGATCCGCTGCTCACATGTAGCTCTATGGACCTACAGCCTGATCCTGCTGAATAGACATCTGAAGCTGGGACTATGGAGCTGGAGTCAGGGACATGTGCCACTCTGAGCAGAGAGGGAGAGGGCACTGCCAAGCCCCCCAAACACCTATGGAGGCAGCTTCGTACCCACATCCGGATAAAGCAGAGGTACCACTCTGACACAGCGACAGACACTAGTGAGAGCGGGTGGGTGGGCTCCAGGGCCCCCTCTGTGCACATGCTGCAACACACTGCACAGAGTCAGTTAGAGAGACTAGCTGCTGGCCAGGGGGGGGGGGGGGGGGCAGGCCCTGCACCATGTTGCAAATAACCACGACCAGTGGCGTAACTAGAGTCCGAAGGGCCCCTGCGTGAAATTTGGACCTGGGCCCTCCCCCTTCCCCCGCGCTCCCACATTGGTCAGATGTACGGGTCCCATATATTGTTCTAAATCCTATAAAGACTCACGAATTGACCTCTCTCCCCTTCGTTATGTATTAATGTCCCTCATCCAGGTATATATGATCCTCCATTATAGTTTAATGCAGCCTCATAGCCGCTGCAGATAATACAATGCCGCCTCACAGCCGCTCCAGATAATACAATGCCACCTCACAGCCGCTCCAGATAATACAATGCCGCCTCACAGCCGCTCCAGATAATACAATGCTGCCTCACAGCCGCTCCAGATAATACAATGCTGCCTCACAGATAATACAATGCCACCTCACAGCCGCTCCAGATAATACAATGCAGCCTCACAGCCGCTCCAGATAATACAATGCCGCCTCACAGCCGCTCCAGATAATACAATGCCGCCTCACAGCCGCTCTAGATAATACAATGCCGCCTCACAGCCGCTCCAGATGATACAATGCTGCCTCACAGCCGCTCCAGATAATACAATGCTGCCTCACAGCCGCTCCAGATAATACAATGCTGCCTCACAGCCGCTCCAGATAATACAATGCTGCCTCACAGCCGCTCCAGATGATACAATGCTGCCTCACAGCCGCTCCAGATAATACAATGCTGCCCCACAGCCGCTCCAGATAATACAATGCAGCCTCACAGCCGCTCCAGATAATACAATGCTGCCTCACAGCCACTCCAGATAATACAATGCTGCCTCACAGCCGCTCCAGATAATACAATGCCACCTCACAGCCACTACAGATAATACAATGCCGCCTCACAGCCGCTCCAGATAATACAATGCAGCCTCACAGCCGCTCCAGATAATACAATGCAGCCTCACAGCCGCTCCAGATAATACAATGCCGCCTCACAGCCACTACAGATAATACAATGCCGCCTCACAGCCGCTACAGATAATACAATGCCGCCTCACAGCCGCTCCAGATGATACAATGCTGCCTCACAGCCGCTCCAGATAATACAATGCCGCCTCACAGCCGCTCCAGATAATACAATGCCACCTCACAGCCACTACAGATAATACAATGCCGCCTCACAGCCGCTCCAGATAATACAATGCAGCCTCACAGCCGCTCCAGATAATATAATGCCGCCTCACAGCCACTCCAGATAATACAATGCCGCCTCACAGCCGCTACAGATAATACAATGCCGCCTCACAGCCGCTCCAAATAATATAATGCCGCCTCACAGCCGCTCCAGATAATACAATGCTGCCTCACAGCCGCTCCAGATAATACAATGCCGCCTCACAGCCACTCCAGATAATACAATGCCGCCTCACAGCCGCTCCAGATAATCTAATGCCGCCTCACATCCGCTCCAGATAATACAATGCCGCCTCACAGCCGCTCCAGATAATCTAATGCCGCCTCACATCCGCTCCGGATAATATAATGCCGCCTCACAGCCGCTCCAGATAATACAATGCCACCTCACAGCCACTCCAGATAATAAATACAATGCCGCCTCACAGCCGCTCCAGATAATACAATGCCGCCTCACAGCAGCTCCAGATAATACAATGCCGCCTCACAGCCGCTCCAGATAATACAATGCTACCTCACAGCCGCCCCAGATAATATAATGCTGCCTCACAGCTGCTCCAGATAATACAATGCTGCCTCACAGCCGCTGCAGATAATATAATGCAGCCTCACAGCCGCTCCAGATAATTCAATGCCACCTCACAGCCACTCCAGATAATACAATGCCGCCTCACAGCCACTCCAGATAATACAATGCCGCCTCACAGCCGCTCCAGATAATACAATGCCTCTTCACAGCCGCTCCAGATAATACAATGCTGCTTCACAGCCGCTCCAGATAATACAATGCCGCCTCACAGCCACTCCAGATAATACAATGCCGCCTCACAGCCGCTCCAGATAATACAATGCCTCTTCACAGCCGCTCCAGATAATACAATGCCGCCTCACAGCCGCTCCAGATAATACAATGCCGCCTCACAGCTGCTCCAGATAATACAATGCCGCCTCACAGCCGCTCCAGATAATATAATGCCGCCTCACAGCCGCTCCAGATAATACAATGCCGCCTCACAGCCGCTCCAGATAATACAATGCTGCCTCACAGCCGCTCCAGATAATACAATGCTACCTCACAGCCGCTCCAGATAATACAATGCCGCCTCACAGCCGCTCCAGATAATACAATGCAGCCTCACAGATAATAAAATGCCGCCTCACAGCCGCTCCAGATAATATAACGCCGCCTCACAGCCGCTCCAGATAATACAATGCAGCCTCACAGCCGCTCCAGATAATACAATGCAGCCTCACAGCCGCTCCAGATAATACAATGCAGCCTCACAGCCGCTCCAGATAATACAATGCCGCCTCACAGCCGCTCCAGATAATACAATGCAGCCTCACAGCCGCTCCAGATAATACAATGCAGCCTCACAGCCGCTCCAGATAATACAATGCAGCCTCACAGCCGCTCCAGATAATATAATGCCGCCTCACAGCCGCTCCAGATAATACAATGCAGCCTCACAGCCGCTCCAAATAATATAATGCAGCCTCACAGCCGCTCCAGATAATACAATGCCGCCTCACATCCGCTCCAGATAATATAATGCAGCCTCACAGCCGCTCCAGATAATACAATGCCGCCTCACAGCCGCTCCAGATAATACAATGCAGCCTCACAGCCGCTCCAGATAATACAATGCAGCCTCACAGCCGCTCCAAATAATATAATGCAGCCTCACAGCCGCTTCAGATAATACAATGCCGCCTCACAGCCGCTCCAGATAATACAATGCCGCCTCACAGCCGCTCCAGATAATACAATGCCGCCTCACAGCCGCTCCAGATAATACAATGCAGCCTCACAGCCATTTCAGATAATATAATTCTGCACACCGCCTGCTCACTTCACAAACCACCTCATACATTGCACACACAGTCACATACATACATTGCACACACAGTCACATACATTGCACACACCATCACATACATTGCACACACCGTCACATACATACATTGCACACACTGTCACATACATACATTGCACACACAGTCACATACATTGCACACACTGTCACATACATTGCACACACCGTCACATACATACATTGCACACACCGTCACATACATACATACCTTGCACACACAGTCACATACATACATTGCACAAACAGTCACATACATACTGTACATTGCACGCACAGTCACTCTGCACACAAAACCTGCACAGCACACTGCACACACAGCCAAAACACACACTGCACCTTCTCCCCTGTGTGCTCCATGCTCCCTGAAGATCTTCATGCCAGGCCCAGGAAGCAGTGACTAAAGCGGTGCAGTGTGAGGAGAGCAGGCCAGGCCGGAAGACTCTAACCAGCTCCTCTTCGGCAGAGAGGTAGGCGTGCTGCTGCATGTCTCCACTCCTACAGTCTCCAGCCTGCTCCCGCGGTCTGACTGCGAGAGGAAGAAGGGGGGCGGTGTGGCAGCAGCGTCAGCTGTGTCAGCCTCACAAAATTAACGTCTGCGGTGAGTGCCAGTATTCCTCCGGCGGCCATGATCAGCCGCCTGGTGACCGGCGGGGTAGAGCGCCACACAGCTGGCGCAGGGGTCGACAGGGTCCGGGCCCCTGTACCTCCGAGCGACCGCAGATGGTACCCACCTACAGTCATGGCCAGGCCCCCGGCAGGGAGGCCCGGGCCCCTGACTCCAGGCAGACCTGTCACCCCCTGATGGCGGGCATGCTCCCCATTGTGGATGAATGAGAACCTGAGTGAATTCTGTAAGTTGGGAGAGCAGAGAGCTTGGACTTGTAAAGGGATATGCTGTATTTCATAGCTGTTAGTGAATCAGAACTTGAAGCTGTTTGAATCCCTGCAGGTAGAATTACAGCTGCCAATTACAGATCGGTTTCGACACCTCAGAGTTCAACATGCCTATAGGCAACAGAGACGCATAGGTGGGTTGGAGGTGCAGAGGGACATTGTTATTGATTATATTTGTATGCAAGGGTTCACGAAAGGGGTTATATCCACTGTATACAAGGACCTTTTACACACTTTCCTCTTGTGGCATCCGATCCATGCTAGAGACAAGAGGGAGGAAAAATTAGGTGTGATGGATGATGAGGTGTGGGAATCCATTCTGGAGTACATTCCAAAATTATCATTGAGTGAGGTGAGAGGCGTGGAATTGTGGATGGAAAAGAGAAGTTTACGATACAGAAATGGTTGGACTTCCATTCTAGCTATATGATACGATGAGTAGGATTATTATATATACAGCCATGTTATTGTTTGTTCAAAGTGAGGGGAAGGCTATACTTGCTGTCTACAGGGGGAGGGAAGATTGGCACTTTGTTTATGTAATTGAAAATATACAGTACAGACCATAAATTTGGACACACCTTCTCATTCAAAGAGTTTTCTTTATTTTCATGACTATGAAAATTGTAGATTCACACTGAAGGCATCAAAACTATAAATTAACACATGTGGAATTATATACTTAACAAAAGTGTGAAACAACTGAACATATGTCTTATATTCTAGGTTCTTCAAAGTAGCCACCTTTTGCTTTGATTTTACCCATTCTCAGTGTGAATAAGGCTTTCCCTCTGTGTGTATTCTTTGATTCATAACAAAAGCTGATTCACAGGAGCAACAATCCCCACATTCTGGACATTTAAATGGATTTTTAACTATGTGGATTCTCTGATGTACAGTAAGAGTTGATTTCTGGATAAAAGCTTTCCCACATTCTAAACATGAAAATGGCTTCTCCCCTGTGTGAATTCTCTTATGAGCAATAAGATAGTCTTTCCTGTTAAAACATTTCCCACATTCTGAACATGAAATTGACTTCTCCCTTGTGTGAATTCTCTGATGTAGAGTAAGATTTGATTTCTGGGTAAAACATTTTCCACATTCATTACATGAAAATGGCATCTCCCCTGTGTGAGTTATTTTATGCTTAGAGAGATCGCTCCTGTTAGAAAAACATTTCCCGCATTCTGGACATGAAAATGGCTTCTCCCCTGTGTGAGTTCTTTTATGCTTAAAGAGATTGCTCTTGTTAGAAAAACATTTCCCACATTCTGGACATGAAAATGGCTTCTCCCCTGTGTGAATTCTCTGATGTGCAGTAAGCTTTTCTTTCGTCCTAAAACATTTCCCGCATTCTGGACATGAAAATGGCTTCTCTTCTGTGTGAATTCTTAGATGTGCAGTAAGATATGATTTCTGGGTAAAATGCTTCCCACATTCTGAACATGAAATTAGCTTCTCTCCTGTGTGGACTATCTGATGTCTAACAAGGTTTGATTTAATGCTATAAGATTTTGCACATTCTGAACATGAAAATGGCTTCTCTGTTGAATGAGCTTTTTGATGTACCCCATCTCTTTTGTTATTTTTATTTTGCTTAACAGTCTGTAATGAATCAGGAGATAGGACCTGTTGATAAGAAATAGCCGATAGATTTTTGTTGATAAGGGCTGGTGATGTATCTGGAATTAGGTCATGATCTTCATATATATATGGTGTGATGCCATAATCCGATGCGTCAACATTAGCAATAGGTAGATATCCCTCCGATGCACAGTCACCTGACAAAAAAAGTATATATAATATATATGTGTATTAATTTAGAAGTGCTGCCTTTTGAAACAAATTATGTTAACATTCATTTACTAGATGATGAAGACAGGGGTACAAACTGCAGACATCAATGCATAGACTAAAGGTACCGTCACACAGCGCGACGTTGAAGCGATGTCGGCAGCGATTTCACGCGAGTGTGCACGTTTTTGACATTTTGCCAAGATCGCTGTTGAGATGTCACATGTAGAGATATCGTGTGCAACCACCGGCGATTCTGAAATCGCCTGAACAACACCAGAAGCGATGTTGCCGGTCGTGATCGCCTTGTCACACAGCACAATCATATCATCAATGTGGGCGTACTGTTTGACACAGCCTAGGAGATAGGCGTGCCAGAGTTTGTGTTACCGGGCCCCTACCACTCCGATTGGTCGTCACAAGTGCGTTACCATTGGTCAGGCTTGTCTGGCAAGATGGCGCCTACCTGTACGCATTTGCCCTTACGAACATCGCGCAATTCAAGTCTGTTTGTTGAGGCTTCTGCAAGACACTGCAGCCAAAGTGTCACACAGGAACGCTCGTGTGGTGCAGTTTGGCTTAAACTATATCAGGCTATGTGTACGTGTTGTGTCTTATTGAAGTAGGTAAGCTACACACAACACTCTGTACATGTGTCTGGATATTACGATGCATGTCTGAACCATGTGTCTGCATACATGTATGTATGTGTCTACCTATGTGTACATATATTCTGACCTTTGAAAATAGAAGGGTCTATGTTTGTGTACAGATACCCATGTGTAAATCCATCTATATGGACAGGGTGACACAGAGAGAGCATACACTGGGGCACAAAGCCTTGGACCTGTGTACTGTACATTAGCAGACAATGATGCAGGAACCCTTCAATACCATTTGTCTCTGTGATACCTCTGTGCACAGCCTAATGCTATGTGCAAATGCCCTGATGTAAAAAGAAAACACTCACACAGGTTCTTCAGATCTGATTTTGTATTTTTAACTGTGCACATAAAAAATAATCACAACACTATACAGAAAATAAAGATGTGTTATAGACACACAAATAATCTACTACATAATTGCCGTAGGCAAAATCGTGTCGGCCCCCGAAATCGCCGTGGCTATGTCACACTGTGACGTCACCACGCGCGAGCAATGGCCGCGAAGCGGCCATTGCGAGTCGCTGACCAAAAATAGAACCAGAGCCTCGGCCACAAACTTAGCGATTTACCGCTGAGGTAGCGCGAGCAATGGCCGCGAGGCCATTGCGAGTCGCTACCTCAGTTGTCGCAACTCCCCCTATACTTTCAATGGGGATCTATTGCGACTCGCTGTGTAGCGCGAGCAATGGCCGCGAGGCCATTGCGAGTCGCTACACTTGCAGGTTGGTGTAAAGATGTCATTGGAATAATTGGATTATTATTTGAAAATCTAAAAAAAAAATTAAAAATATTCTAGACACCCGATGCATAGCCGGTAATTGAAAAGGAGCTGCTCAGAAGTAAGGGTCCTCTGGGGATATGGCCGTAGTAGGTGTGAAGTGGAAAGGTTTCATCCCTAACAAACGCAAAGTTAAGATGTTCAGTGGTGTCATAATTTGAGGGCAAGTTGAGATCACCACTCCTAAATTCTTCACCAAAGGAGCTGTGTCCCAACACACCCCCATCAGACACACGCCCGTTCATCCCAACATCCACGTAGAATAACTCAGTGGGCATTGACGAGGGCCAGGAGAACGACACTAAAGTACCCTTTATAGTTGAAATAAAAGGACCCACTGTTGGGGGGTTGTATGATCCTCACATGCCTACCATCCAATGCACCTCCGCAGTTTGGAAATTGCCACCGCTCCTGGAAGGCAGTGGCAACTTGCATCCATTCTGCGGAGGTTGTTGGAAATCGCATATAGGATGGCAGCAGGCTCCTCATAATGGCCTCACATGTCTCGGGGATTAGGCAGCTCAGCAGTGGCCGCGAGACAGCAGCAGAATACTGCAGGTCAGTCATCGAGCGGCCTGTTGCCAAGAAACGCAGAGTCACAGCCAAACGCTCCTCAGGTGGCACAGCTAAGCACATCAGTGTCCCGACGGGCAGTCATTGGCCGTACGCATTCCAAAAAGAACTTGAAGGAGTCCTCAGACATACGGAGATAGTTTCTGAAGTCATGCGGAATCATGTCCTCCAGCTGACAGACCAGATGCATGTGGCTCAGGTTGGACCTTTGCAGGAGCCAAGCCCGAGACCACATACGCCGTGGTCTACGAACCCGCAAGGTCGCAGATCTCTCATCCAGCCACAAGGCCTCCTCCAACAAGGCCACAGCCACAACAGCACTCTCTTCAGGTTCCATGAGGTAAGCTCCAAACCTCTGAAAAAAAACAAAAAATTGTATGTATGAGCAAATGAACATTTTATTACACCAACAAGCAACTATCAACCTACGTCCCTATAAACCTGGTACTCCTACAGTCAACACTTACATGCCTCAGATGTTATGTCAAAGACACCAGAATTAATAGCGTCATTCATCATTGATAGCACTAAAGTGTGGCTTGGACCAATCCAAGTGTATCACATATGTTCACCCATGCCACTCCTCATCAGCAATGGCAAATTCATCAGCATACACTATTGTTGTTGTCACCCCATAAGCTACCCCTGGATGTCTAGGTCCTACCCAAAGGCCAACAAAGGGAAGCAAGGTGGTGACTACATGGAAATTGGTTGCCAAACATTCATTCCAATTTACAATATGACGACCGTAGCAGATGCATAGTAATAGACTGTAGACATGTAATAGGCTGCTGTCACACTGTAGGATTGAGCCTGAGCAGAAGACAACCATTTTGTGTGCCAAAGCCAGGATACTCACATGTTGTAATTTCCAATAAATTCAAAACAAGAACACATGTCCCTACTTTTGGACACAATACTGGTTTTGGTAGTCAAAATGGGTCAACAGTGATCATGGTAAATCCGGCATTGTCAAACCATGCCTACACTTGGTCATAGGGACCACAAAACTGACACACATCATGACTAGGGGCAGAACACACTAGGCTGTCCTGGGTTTTGACCAAACACAGTAGAGATGGGCAAAAGACATTAAAAAACGCATTTAAGACTCACGCATACTATAAAGCATGTGTGAACATCAGTACTTACCCAATGGCTCTGGGCAACTAACTCGACATAGCTCGGGCGGTGCTGGATTTTATGTGTTAACCAGCCAATCAGAGTGCATCCAATTGACGTCCCCGTGTCGGCATAACCATGCCTGACTACTGTGATTTGCGTAATGTGGCGCGTTCTTAGTGGTTGGACGTCCTTTAAAAGATGACGGAGTTGAGGCATCCTGTTGTGCAACTTCCTATGCATCAACGTGGTAGCGTGTCTCCAACCACACACTGCAGGACTGATGGTAGGTATAGTGATCTGCTTATCTTCTTCATCTGTACAGTACTGTGTGGTTCTGGTTTGCCCGCCCTACTTAACCATATGAAATGGTTTATTGATCAGTGTTGTTTATTCGGATTGATGAGACTTGGTTTTTTGGTAGTAGGAGTAGGCATGTCCACCCCTCAATGTCATGTGTATTACATAGTGTGCACCTCCACAGTACACGTCATCTATTATATAATTGCCGTAGCTGAGTTCCGTCTGAACGGCGCTACTTTCTGTGGCTTTGAGGCGACTCGCGAAGCAATGCCCGCAAAGCGGGCATTGCGAGCAGTGAACAACCACCACCACCACCACCACGTGCACTAGCATGGAGCTGGCAGGCTCCCATCACTTACCCACTGGGGACGGATCACTTCCAGCACCTCCTCACATGGCAGTGCTCTAGACTTCTGAATCCCATCGTCCTCTCCTCACTCAGACACCTGGCAGGTTCCTATCCAGCCTGCTCACTCACAGCTGCAACCCAGTGAGTCAATCAGCACATCTTTACTCACACACAGACCTGAGATGTGATTAACCCCTGTGCACGATTCAGGTTTAGCCCAGCAAAGCACTCATCCCCACAGGTTCAGCCGCTCATTAGGCTCATGAATGTATCGGATCTTCAGCACTCACACTCAGCTGTTTTACTCAGCTCATGAAAACCCTTCAGCTGTTAACCCCCTGTACATCGGACAGGTTTCACACACCACACACAATCAGGAAAACCGGCCCATGTGAACACAGACCTGCATTGATAACCCGTGTGATGCACCCGGCCAGGGGCCACATCACCACACCTCACTTTATCCGCACAGCAAAGCACTCATCCCCACAGGTTCAGCCGCTCATTAGGCTCATGAATGTATCGGATCTTCAGCACTCACACTCAGCTGTTTTACTCAGCTCATGAAAACCCTTCAGCTGTTAACCCCCTGTACATCGGACAGGTTTCACACACCACACACAATCAGGAAAACCGGCCCATGTGAACACAGACCTGCATTGATAACCCGTGTGATGCACCCGGCCAGGGGCCACATCACCACACCTCACTTTATCCGCACAGCAAAGCACTCATCCCCACAGGTTCAGCCACTCATTAGGCTCATGAATGTATCGGATCTTCAGCACTCACACTCAGCTGTTTTACTCAGCTCATGAAAACCCTTCAGCTGTTAACCCCCTGTACATCGGACAGGTTTCACACACCACACACAATCAGGAAAACCGGCCCATGTGAACACAGACCTGCATTGATAACCCGTGTGATGCACCCGGCCAGGGGCCACATCACCACACCTCACTTTCTCCGCACTTCACTCACTTTCTCCGCACACATACACACACACACACATACTCCGCTATACTTACCACTGGCCCTGCATCACCGACATGTCGCCGCCCCCGAACTACTCGATCAAATATCGTGTCCAATAAGTCTCGCCAAACTTCCCGGACCCCATATTGGATCCAGTCGTCCGCGGGCGCTGACATGTCAACTCAGGATCCAGCCGGCAGGGAAGACGTAGGGTCGGTGCTAACTATAGCGAAGTGTCTGTGTGTGTGTGTGTGTATGTATGTATGTGTGTGCTGACCACTCTGCCCACAGCGCTGCACTCAGCACTCTGCCCACGCCACTGTGCTCACCAATCTCACCGCACTCACTGCTAACCACTGAGCCACCCCACTCACTGCTAACCACTGAGCCACCGCACTCGCTGCTAACCACTGAGCCACCGCACTCACTGCTAACCACTGAGCCACCCCACTCACTGCTAACCACTGAGCCACCTGTATACACACAATTCATTTCACCCCACTCCCCTAACTATTAGTAAATATACTATATATGGATTCTAGACTACCCGATTCTTTCGAATCGGCCCGCCATCTATATATATATATATATATATATATATATATATATATATGTGATTATATAGGAATTATCAGTATTATGTATGTGATTATGTATAAATTAGTGAGTCGCGCCTATTCTGCAAGGACTCGCAACGGCCGCTTGGCGGCCATTGCGAGTGAGGCTTTGCAAATCAGTGGCGCCGGCAATGCTTCACAGGTCGCGTGGGCGCTGCCCCCACGCCCACAACGACGGAAACAGCGCCGAAAATTTACGGAAGTGTGTTAGGGAAATTATATATTACATACTGATAATCTATTATATAATTGCTGTAGCGACTTCCCTCGCACACGCCGCTACCTCCGTGGCTTTGTTCGTGGATGCGCATCGCCCACGCGACTCACTCGCAATGCCCGCGAAGGGGGCGATGCGAGTCGTTGCAGCAGCCCGAGCAATGCCCTATACACAGATTCTAGAATCCCGATGCAATACTGATAATCTATTATATAATTGCCGTAGCGACTTCCCTCGCACACGCCGCTACCTCCGTGGCTTTGTTCGTGGGCGCGCATCGCCCACGCGACTCACTCGCAATGCCCACCAAGGGGGCGTTGGGAGTCGTTGCAGCAGCCCGAGCAATGCCCTATACACAGATTCTAGAATCCCGATGCAATCGCATCGGGCTCACAGCTAGTATCTTATAATAGCTAATGAAGTTTTGTGAAAAAAATATTCTCTTTAAACCTTTGCCAAAATCTCAACGCCAAAATGCGGCACTGGTTATAGTGCATGTAATGCCACAGAACCTTCACAATGTTGATCTACAGTCCACCAGTTGCCATCATGACATATGTAAAGTGTCATGTGCAGGGGTGACATATGTGGACACAATTGACTAATTGATGCTTGTGACTTCACATTTTGACTTGTGCAACTCAATGGTGTGTGGCATTGGCCAAATATCATTGTTGGTCATGTAGCACATCATATATACATGTATATGTGTTCCTGACATACTATTTGGTCATGTTACAGATGGCAGACGATCAGGAGTTTGTCCGGGCCTTCATAGCGATGTACCAGAAACATGAGTGCTTGTGGCGGACCAAGTCACCTGATTATAAGAACAAGCAGGTAAAGGGAGTGGCGCAGTACTACCAGCAGTACTACCCTGGTGAGAGGTGTGACGAGAACTTTGTGCTTAAAACATTCAAGACCCTGCGCACAGTATTCAAGAGGGAGCATAATAAGGTCGTGAAGTCCATGCGGTCCAGCAGGGGAACTGAAGAGGTCTATGTGCCACGATTGTGGTACTATGACCTCTTCAAGTTCACCCTAACCAGCAGCTCCCTCGATGAATGCTGTGCAGCAGGGACTTTGGCCAAACGTCATCCGCCACTCCTGAAGCGGCGGCTCTGCCACAGGAGGTGTGTTTTTTTAAATAAAAAAATTTAATGTGGTTCACCAATGGTTGTTGTAGTCACTTGTGGTGTTTTGAAGCTTACAAACATATCACCGTGTATTGCTTCCCACATTACCCACTATGTAGAGGTGATGGCTCACACAGTGTCCTCATATGTCCTCATTGGGAGTTGGCAACAGCCATGTGCCTCACCATGTTGGTCACTCAGATGAGTGCAGTTGTCACTTTGTCATGTCACATATAGTCCTATAAAAATGCAAGTAGTACTGGCACATGGTTAACGCAGGAAAAAACACCAACACCAGCAAAAATTTATGTGTGTTACAATTGCTGATTAGACATGTCATGTGTTTGAACCATATTTTTGTTTGTTTGCAGGACCCTCAAGACCTCTCGTCCAGCCTAGCGGCGACATCCGTTCCTGACCCTCCCCCAACAACATCTCAGGGGGAGGTAGAGCCTGATCCCAGTGCGGCAGAGCAGCACCCTGGGTCCAGTCTCATCATGCGGCGTAGATGGCCACCAACACCTCCTACCACTGATCTGGGCACGTGGGCGAACAGGGTGCTGCTCTACCTGGAGAAGAGACCTAACACTGGGATTGGACAGCTTGTGAGTGAACGGGTGTCCAGGCTGGACCCACTCCAGTGAAGATATGTTGAGAGGGTCCTCCACCTTGCCCAGGACGCGGCCGAGGAAGGGACACTGACCTCCAGAACCATCCTGGCTGAACCCCCCAAAGCAGCCATCAGTGTCCCAGTCTCCTTGGCCGCCTATGTATGTGCCCGGCTGTTATGAACCGATGACTCAGGAGTAACATTCAGATTCCATAGAAGTCGTTGGTAACTGTACTGACCGCAATCCCTGACTACACACCACAACTAGAAGTAGCCGTGGGATGTAACTAACCAGACCTAGACACCTCTGCACAGCCGGAGAACTAACTGCTCCTAAAGATGGATGTAGGAAAAGCTATCTTGCCTCAGAGCAAAACCCCAAAAAAATAACAAGCCCCCACAGATATTAACTGGGAAACAAGAGAAAGAAAAACAAACACAGGCAGAGTAAAAGGTTTAGCAAAAGAGGCCAAACTAGCTATATAGGAAAGACAGGATAGAATACAATTGCGGTCAGTATAAAACACTATCAAAAAACCACCAACAGCAGATAGTACAAAAATTACCCTGAGTCACTAAGACTCGGCTCCCTCTATATCTCCAGATTTCTATAAATCAAATGCCAGCAGAACTGGAAATAACAGATAATATTGAATGGTAAAATTCCTAGGAAGAAAACTTCCTATCGGAGAGCAGATAAACAAATATACAGACTAGATAGCAACCCACAGCTCAGAATAAGACAAAACATAAGCAGAACCTTAAGCACACAAAAGTGTGCCACAAAATTAAAAAAAAACATCCACTTAGCTTGCAAAGAATTCCACAGAGCAGAAAAAAACAGAGAGATGTGAACTCCTCCAGGAACCAAAGACAACTAGCAAGGATTGATCTACTTCAAACCATTATATGCTCCAAGAACCAGATTGCCAATCATCACCATCACCTGTGAAGCCCACACAGTCAGCTGCATCACCAGCAACAACCACAGGAGGGAGCTCCAATGAATTCGCAACACCCGGCCAAACTCCTGATACGCCGAGGGGCCCCAGACCACCATACTTTCGGTATAGGCCAAACCTATATTCCTACGGGAATATGGGGCCGTCAGCCACGTCAGCTCCTGCAGCTGGTTTGGACAATGATCAGACACGCTACCACAACATTTAATGCTTGTGTTTGTTTGAACTTTTTGATTTGTGATACTACACTGGATGTGTTTACTTTAATTTGTCAGTAATAAAAAATGTTGTCTTTTTTAGACATTTCTAATGCGATGAATGGAAAATGTAGTACATTTAAGGTGTTTGTGTTTCATGTGACGGATGTGTCAGAGCTCATCAGGGCACGTTTACATTACCACATGGTGAGGTATATAAATGACGTTAGATTACCCATTTATTCCCTAACGTGGTTTGTAAAGGATATGTAGTTCTCCGCCCTACATGGGTGTCCAAGGTGTTACCCGGCGCGCCACAACAAAAGATGATGAGGGCTGCACACCGTGCCTCTTTCAACCATTAACATAGCATTTTTCATATGTTATTCAACCCAACTAATGACAAATGTATATGTTGATGTACATACCTGGAGTGTGTGCCTCCCTCCAGCCCTCGAGGATTCTGAACCTGCTGTAAGTAAGTGATAATGTAATATGGCGACTTTGCCACGGCCAACCAATGAGAACGCTGTACTATCCACCAGTTGCCGCAGACGGGGCGCGGAAAACACAACGCCCAGGCACGCCTACGGCCTTGGTTGCGCGAACGCTGAAAATCGCAAACATCATCGTTCTGGCGGTGTCACACAGAACCATCCTGCCAAATCGCTTGGGCAACATCGCCATGTGTCAGGAAACTGTTGGTAAACCTGTCAACTCACAACCAGCGATTTATCGTGGTTGAATCCGTCCTGTTACACGCAGCGATGCACTTGCGATGTCGCTTCAACATCGCTGAACCCGGGACTTTTCGGCGATGTTGCAGGCGATATCGCCCTGTGTGACGGTACCTTAATAGTTTATATTTACTTATTAACAATCGCTGTTATGCCTTTTCATGGCGGCCGTTAAGGGACCTTAATCCTAAATGCCACTTTTTTACGTTGCTGAAAAGTAAGTTTATAGAGCTCCACCGAAGGAGAAAATTCAGCGGATGAAAGCAGTGTATGATAGCTCACACAATTTAGCATCAGCCCCGACCAGTTTTAGAACCAGTTGGGGCAAATTAACCACTTAGATTCCACTGTTAATTGTAACAGCAGCATTTATATTGTTAAAAGGGGAATAAAACACCCCATTTAACACTATATGATAACCCCAGGGTACGGTGGCCTGTAAGGGCCGCTTCACACTGCGGCGTGATCCGGTCCGGGTCTGTCCGGGAGGGCCCTGACAGCCGCGGACCGGATCAACTCACAGGACTGGGGGGCTATTATGCCCTCCGGTCCTGTGTGCAGCGCACGCAGCTGCAGTCGCTGACAGCTCAGGACCGCGGCGCCGCGGTCCTGACTTATCAGCAGCAGGAACTGCGTGCGCTGCACACCGGACCGGAGGGCATAATAGCCCCCCAGTCCTGTGTGCTGATCCGGTCCGCGGCTGTCAGGGCCCTCCCGGACAGACCCGGACCGGATCACGCCGCAGTGTGAAGTGGCCCTTAGACACAGCTCTGTAAGCACAGTGTCAGTAAGAAGCTAAAAGGTCTCAGGCACAGCAGTGCACCAGCATTGCAATGCATAAGACAAAGGTCATGGTAAAAAAATGTCATATCCCACTGTGGGTCTAAGTGAAAATAATTATAAAAAAAAAAGGGTAACCAAATATGTAAAAAGAAGTGTACAAACATACCACACACAAAAACTCCTCGATTCGCTACAAACACAGCATTTGTGTTAAACTAAACCAAAACAATAAGTACAGAATTGATATTGCCACGTTTGTTATGACCCAACTTATAAGACTGTTACATTATAAACCCTTATCTGGCCCATTAGAAGAAAAAAATAAAGACGTTACAGCTCTAAGAATATGGTGATGCAAGAACTAATACATTTTTCTAAAATATTGTGTTTAGTTGGTAAAAGTAGCAAAACTGGAGAGGAATCTCTGATAATGATATTTTGATTGAAGGGGAAATTCGCATATTGGGCACCTAAAATTCAACAGCCCATATCTCTGCAATACAGGGGAGACAGCGATAGTTGTTATCAGCCACTTTTTAAGGCCACTTTACACACACCAACTTATCTGTCCAACTTCTGACCAACTTGCTGGTTGAAGTGAAATCATGGACACATTGTTACATTGTACACAGCCACAAAATGGAGCAATGTGTCCATGATTTCACTGCAACCAGCAAAGTTGGTCAGAAGTTGGACAGATAAGTTGGTGTGTGTAAAGTGGCCCTTAGTGTTATATACAGTTTAGACTAAAATATATTATGAACATTCTCTTAAATTGCATTCAGATGCTTAAAAGATTGCTGAGAAGTGCGAAGCTTGTGAGGTAGAACAGAGAACAGACTCAATAGAAGCTACAAAATCCAACATGTAATTGTACCAACCGGTGACTAAGTAACTATAGAGGAAACTACTCACCTGGGCTGTCATCTGTAAGATCATCATCACCCCTCACATATGTCTCTGTAGTATTAATATGGGGCAGATCATCACACCCCTCACATATGTCTCTGTAGTATTAATATGGGGCAGATCATCATCACCCCTCACATATGTCTCTGTAGTATTAATATGGGGCAGATCATCATCACCCCTCACATATGTCTCTGTAGTATTAATATGGGGCAGATCATCATCTCCCCTCACATATGTCTCTGTAGTATTAATATGGGGCAGATCATCATCACCCCTCACATATGTCTCTGTAGTATTAATATGGGGCAGATCATCATCACCCCTCACATATGTCTCTGTAGTATTAATATGGGGCAGATCTTCACCCTGAAACAAAGATTGTAAAAGTCACAGACAGATGGAGAAGTCCATCTATGATCAGCTGTAATCTGCCATCTCCACCGTTCTCATTACACAAGTATAAAACATAGAATACTGGAGGATAAAATAAGACTGAGCACAAGACCTTCACAGCCGTCTACACATATAGGGAGATCTCATCACACCTTCTCTCCATCTACCTGATGATCCGGAGGAACATCGGGATCTTCTTGTTTACAGTCCTGTGGGAGAAGAGGACGGGGACATCTCTCTGGTGTTGTCCTCTTACTGGATAGACCTGGAGGAGACACATACAGGACTGAATTCATTCTTTACATACAGATCATTATAGGCCGTGTGTATTTAGTCCTGTCTATTACCTGGTGATGTGAGGGGCGGCCTGGGATCCTCCATCATGACTATGTCCTTGTACAGATCTTTGTGTCCTTCTAAATACTCCCACTCCTCCATGGAGAAATAGACGGTGACGTCCTGACACCTTATAGGAACCTGACACACACAATGATACCATTGTCATCTTTCCCCGATCCCTTCATAGCGTTACTGTATAATGTCCCAGCAGCAGCATTCCCAGCAGTGTCACCTCTCCAGTCAGCAGCTCAATCATCTTGTAGGTGAGTTCTAGGATCTTCTGGTCATTGATGTCCTCATGTATCAATGGGTGAGGTGGAGGCCCCGTGATTGGGCTCAGGGGTCTTCCCTCAGACACAGGGTCCTGACAGCGCTCACTAGAGGTCTTCACTACTGTGTAATCCTGGTTGTGGAGAGACAAATTAATAAATCTCACTCTAGACATTTTCAGAGTCCAGTTCTATTATCTGTTATTCTGTCCATAGATATGAATGATGTAATGTGACCAGGGCCGCCATTAGGGGGTTACAGCTCCTACTGAGTAAGGGGCCCCAGTCCTCACTGCAGGGGGTGTGGCTATTGGATCAGGGGCAGGGGGCCCGGCTGTGACTCGAGGGGGCATGGCCAGTTGGAGCAGGCAGCAGGCTCCTCTGGGCCCGGCCCCCCACATCTTGCATGGGCCCCCCCCCTCTCCTATCTTTCACCGCCGGTCGGGCCCCAGAGCTGCGGGGGAGTAGCTGCGGCAGCGAGCAGTGGCCGCCGCCATGTTCTCTGTGGCCGGCTGCCAGTGGTGGGCTGGGCAGGGTGGCAATTGTCCCCCAGGCTGCTCTCCCAGCAGCTGTACAGGGCTGGCACTGCAGCCTGCTACATGGCCATTTATATTAGAAATGGCCGCCACAGGACACACTGCTATCCCGGGGCTGGATTGGGGGATGATCCGCAGTTTTCCCACCTCCTCAAGCACAGAGCAGAGGCAGCAGCCGCATACACAGGCTGGACTGAGTTGCCGGGATGCCAGGGATAGGCAGAGCTCCATTGCTGCTGCTCCTGCTGCCAGGGCTTCTGCTCTGGGGACAGGAGTGCCCGGACTATGAGCTGGACGAGCCCAAGGAAGACATCGACTACAAGGACCCCTGCAAGGCTGGTGAGGATGGGGAGACCTGGAGAGGAGGAGGAACGAAGAGGGGATAGAAGCACAGGAGGTGGAAGGGAGAGAACTTTGGACACTTCACATATAACTTTATATTTGATTCCATGACAAGTGTGTGTGTCTCTTTAAAAGATGCCAACCTGTGGGCACAGTCAGCCTCTAGACACAGTTAGCCCTTTGGCACACTGATCCTGTGGGCACACTTGAGCCTCTGGGCACACTCATCCTGTGGGCCCACTGATCCTCTGGGCACACCAAGCCACTTGGCACATTGAGCCTCTGGGCACACTTAGTCCCCTGGCACATTGAGCCCTTGAGCCCACTGATCCTCTGGGCACCCTCAGCCTCTGGGCCCACTGATCCTCTGGGCACCCTCAGCCTCTGGGCACACTGATCCCCTCCGCACTTATCCTGTGGGCACACTCATCTTCTGGGCACAGTCAGAATACTTCTGCACTGTGCCCTCCAGGCATTGAGAAAGTCATGCTTACCTAGAACAAAGTTTCTGTGTGTTTGGGTATAAGTGTAACTTTTATATAAATATATTTTAGACTTTTTCTAGTGTTTCCCTTTTTTATTACATTTTTTTACACCAGACATCTGTCAAAGTAATTTCTTACTCGTTGAATATTAATTACCATTCATTTTTTTTTTTATTTTGCAAATCTCCATATCATTTCTAATATATAATCAGGGTGGGGTGAGTGGAGGGTTGCATTTTCAGGTATGATGCCTGTGTATGAAGGCGTTGGGAGAAAAGGTGTCCGGGCGCTATAGGTGCGTTCACACTGTGCGGTCAGCTGGCTTTTTTATGCAGCAGTTTTCCTATAGATCCTTCTCTGTTTAGTTGTTTTTGGTGATTTATACTCTCTGTATAGTTGCAGATGAGCTGAATTTGTCATTTATCACTCTCTGCATAGTATAAGTTGATACTGAGTTTGGTGCCATATCCATTGGCCGAGTCATCGGAGCCCCCGGGGGGCACAAGCTCCATTAATGTTGTATCCATATCTGCAGTCCTATGTAAATCACAGCACAAGTTGTCAAACTGAGCTCTGCTACATCTGTATATGCTT
Source organism: Allobates femoralis (assembly GCA_033576535.1). Classification (NCBI taxonomy): domain Eukaryota; kingdom Metazoa; phylum Chordata; class Amphibia; order Anura; family Aromobatidae; genus Allobates; species Allobates femoralis. Next base: position 484,539,871 of record JARQOC010000006.1, read on the forward strand.
ATATCACTACTGGATGCTGTAACATTTGGCGGTAGCTCTATTGTTTCCAGTCTAGGGCTCCTTAGGTCATTTTGATTTAGTGTTTTGCTGGATGTTATGACCTGATGTGCTGGAAATCTGGTCCAGCCACACAGACACGTTGTACCAACATATATCCAGAGAGGGCACTCTACATACATGATTGCCTCTATTTAGCCTTCTCCATTACCTATACGGCCAGCAGCTGTCTCCATTGTGTATACTGCCCGCAGCCATCTCTATTGTGTATAAAGCTGGCAGTTGTCTCTATTGTGTATACAGCTATTGTGTACTCAGCCCACAGCAGTCTCAAGTGTGTATGTGTGTAATATATAATAGAGAGAGAGTGTAAAAAAGATATAGAAAAAAGTGGACTTTTTTGCCCAATGGTGTGGCCACGTATTGGGCAATAAAGTCCACTTTTTTCTATTTTTTTGTGCTGTTTTTCCTTTTTTTACTCTATTGTAAGGAACCATCTGGATCGCTGGTTGGGAAAGCTTTGCACATAAATTGAGGTAATTTTTGGTGCTGTTGCAATTTTTCACTATAAATATAATGTATGTTTGTTTGGGTGAAGGCGGAACTGGGGTGGGGGCTGGGCGGAGTCTCAGAGGGGCCCAAAATTTTGGCAGTAAGAGGCCCGAAATTCCTAGTGGCAGCCTGAATGTGACATTGTCATCAGAATCTCTCACCTCTCCAGTAACAAGGAAGAGGATCTCTAGGGTGAGGTGGAAGATCCTCTCCGCCATCTTGTCCCTGTCCAGATCCATCCTTGATGGTCAATCAGGAGAATTCTCTTCTATAGAAGATGTGAGAGGATCCAATATTGTAGAGACCTGAATGGGGGAAGATGAAATGCTCTGTGCTTACAGGACCTGTGATGATGTCACATGAGGGGAGGAGTCAGGAGTCACATGATCAGCTCCTCTGGTTGTCATGGTGCTGGATGAGGTCAGGGGTGTGTGGGGTCAGGAGGGATTTACAGTGTCGATGTAGCAGAGCCGAGTGTGTACGAGGTGTACGGAGCAGAGCCGTGTGTGTACAAGGTGTACGGAGCGGAGCCGAGTGTGTACGAGGTGTACGGAGCAGAGCCGAGTGTGTACGAGGTGTACGGAGCATATCCGTGAGTTTATGAGGTGTACGGAGCGGAGCCGAGTGTGTACGAGGTGTACGGAGCAGAGCCGAGTGTGTACGAGGTGTACGGAGCAGAGCCGAGTGTGTACGAGGTGTACGGAGCGGAGCCGCATGTGTACAAGGTGTCCGAAGCGGAGCCGCGTGTGTACGAGGTGTACGGAGCAGAGCCGTGTGTGTACGAGGTGTACGGAGCAGAGCCGTGTGTGTACGAGGTGTACGGAGCAGAGCCGCGTGTGTACGAGGTGTACAGAGCGGAGCCGTGTGTGTACGAGGTGTACGGAGAGGAGCCGAGTGTGTACAAGGTGTACGGAGCAGAGCCGAGTGTGTACAAGGTGTACGGAGCAGAGCCGAGTGTGTACGAGGTGTACGGAGCAGAGCCGAGTGTGTACGAGGTGTACGGAGCAGAGTGGTGTGTGTTCGAGGTGTACGGAGCGGAGCCGAGTGTGTACGAGGTGTACGGAGCAGAGCAGTGTGTGTACGAGGTGTACGGAGCAGAGCCGTGTGTGTATGAGGTGTACGGAGCAGAGCCGCGTGTGTATGAGGTGTACGGAGCAGAGCCGAGTGTGTACGAGGTGTACGGAGCAGAGCCGTGTGTGTACAAGGTGTATGGAGCAGAGCCGTGTGTGTATGAGGTGTACGGAGCAGAGCCGCGTGTGTATGAGGTGTACGGAGCAGAGCCGAGTGTGTACGAGGTGTACGGAGCGGAGCCATTTGTGGACGAGGTGTACGGCACACAGTTGCGCGTGTACGAGGTGTACGGAGCGGAGCCGTGTGTGTACGAGGTGTACGGAGCAGAGCTGTGTGTGTACGAGGTGTACGGAGCGGAGCCGCGTGTGTACGAGGTGTACGGAGCGGAGCCGTGTGTGTACGAGGTGTACGGAGCAGAGCTGTGTGTGTACGAGGTGTACAGAGCGGAGCAGAGTGTGTACAAGGTGTATGTAGCAGAGCCATATCTATTTGTCCCTTCCATTACATTCTTTTAAGTGCTGTATGGAGACACAGGGGTCAGTGGGTGCTCTCGTCTGTTGGCCCGGCCACCTTTACAGAGACCGTATGGGATACCGCTGACTCTGACATCTGCTCCTCCCAACTGAACTCCTTAACCGTGGACGGAACACTACTCAGACAACACAGGGTTAGGGAACCACACAATGGTAAAGCTTTGGATCCCCAACTATCAAATGCATATAACGCATAACTAAGCAAAACACACAATGTAACAGGCAACAGTTTCCTACCCTTCCGTGTGCTCACCAGAGATTAGAATATTCGTGCCTTTCCGGTTTTCAGGGCTATTTACTCCAATCCAGCAGCACCCCATTTTTGCTGGGCACCTACCGAGAAATGAATAGTGACTAGTTAAGGCTAGGGTCACAAACACTGTTTTTAGCAGATGTCAGAGTCAGCGGTATCCGCTTCAGCAGAACGCGGCCCCATGGGGACCCATTCATTACCTTGCAAGTGGCCGCACACAGAGCATCTTGGACGGCCGCTTTTCATGAGCACATAGGAAACGCTGCCTGCAATGGGTCATGTATCATCACTCTCTGTTGAATCAATAAAGTCCCTTTTTGTATCCCAAGCCTACATCTCAGGGTATATTGTGTTCTTCCACAATTGGTGGAAGCCAAGGCTATTTTCTGATTGGTTGGATTTCTAGCTGCATACTTAATTCCTCTTTGAGTGTATGCAGTAAAAGGTGGTGGTGGTGGGGGGGGGGGGGTGAGTAAGATAATTACATTAGAAATACACAACTTCAGAACAATAAAGACTCTGCCTAGTCGGGCAATAAACAAGCACTTAGCAAACATGAGATAACAATTTTAAACAGACAATATGTCTGGCCAAGTTAAGAACATTAAACCCCAGCATGCATTGAGACAAGCTGTGTCTTCACAATGTCCGCTCCGATGTTTTCATCATGAGACTTTTCTCTAGAAATACAATCACATCTCTTCCTCCCGATCTCTGTGCGGCCGCTCACGTCTCTCTCTGATCGGCATCTGTTCATTGCTCTGCAGCTTTCTACAATGGAGAGAAGCGCAGAGACTGCAGGTCCGGACACAGCAGGACAGGAGATAGAAGGTGATGATGAGCGGGAGGAGCTCTCATGGTGTCACGGTCAGTCACAAGTCTGGAGCTGACCACTCACTAATTTTTGAGGGAATTAATCACTATTGTATACAATAGGTGAAATAAGTATTGATCATGCCATCAATATATTTCTATAGGTGTTACTGACATGAATTTCTGATGAAGCTCCGATACCTACCACCACGCAACCTCCAAAGAACTCCTCCTCTGCTCCCCCCTCATCACCTCTTCGCACAACAGCGTCCAGGACTCCTCCCGGGCATCTGCCATACTCTGGAACTCCCTGCTCCCTGTCAGACACTCTCCGACCCTGAGAAGCTTCAAGTGTCACCTGAAGACTCACCTATTCCGTCAAGCCTACAACCTGCCATGAGACCCAGGCGACCGCCCCACGACTGACACTCCCCCATCCTACTGTACCCCAACCCACCCCTCGTAGACTGTGAGTCCTTGTGGACAGGGTCCTCTCCCCTCCTGTACCTGTACGTCCTGATCGCCTAGATTTAGTGTACTTGTGCTTGTCTCCCTTATCCTCATGTAAGGCGCCATGGAACCTAATGGCGCTATATAAATAAATAATAATAATAATAAGGTATGGAATTGGACTGAACCCCAATCTCCTCCTTGATAAGGTCAGAAAGACGGTGACAAAATCTATAACTGACATTATACTGAACCACGCAACTGACAGTACCATCCCAATGGGAGGCTCTTAAATGTATCATTAGAAGGATCCTTATCCGAAAGGCTCAAGGATTAAGCGAGAAAAAGCTAAAATGACTGATGATCTTCTGCAGCGTATACAAGAATTAGAGCGCAAACATAAAACCTCCCTTGACCATGATTCACTCTTAACCCTGACGAAACTTAGGGAAGACCTCAAAGCATCCCTAGATTTGGCTCATACAAAATTCCATGAACGGTCTCAAAGATTTTTTTACGAATTTGCTGACAAATGTGGTAGCGCCCTGGCAAGACACATACACCCCAAAATATCGACCACGTATATTCCCTCTATGAGGACAGCTAACAAAACAATTGTACACCACCTTTCAGAAATAGCGGAGACCTTTGAAGCTCACTATAAAACGCTCTATAACATACAAAACGACTCGACAAGGCCCTACGGACCACGACTGATGAAAAAAATAGACAAATACCTCTCTAGCACCCCTCTCCCTCAACTCTCGACAAACCATGTCACCGAACTAGCGGCACCTTTCTCCTTGGAGGAGGTTGCCTACGTAATCTCTTCTTCACCGGACAAGAAAAGCCCAGGTCCAGACGGCTTTACCGCCAAATTCTATCAAGCGTTTTCGTCGGATTTGACCCCTTTCCTGATGAAAGTCTTTAATGTTATCTCCATAGAACAGCCCTTCCCAAAACAATCACTGGTAGCGACCATCACTGTCATACCCAAACCTGGGAAAGATCCCCTGCTCTGTTCAAGCTACTGGCCAATTTCGTTAATCAACATAGACGTCAAATTGTACGCTAAGCTTCTAGCTGCCAGGTTGGGGCCTTCTCTGCCTCGGCTGATCCACAACGACTAGGTTGGCTTTGTACCTGGAAGAGAGGACAGGGATAATACTATTAAAACACTTCTGGTGATATCGCACATCAATAGAGTAAAAATCCCAGCATGTGTGTTATCGGTCGACGCAGAGAAGGCATTCGACAGGGTCAGCCGGCCTTTTCTCAAGACGGTGCTTGGACAGGCAGGTTTGGGACAAAGGTTTCGGGAGAAAGTGATGGCACTCTATACATTACCCTCAGCTAAAATCCGATGCAACGGAGTATTCTCCAATTCATTCGATATCAGGAATGGGATGCACCAGGGCTGTCCCCTGTCCCCACTTTTACATGCTCTAGTGATGGAACACCTGGCTGTTGCCCTCAGGTGGATGCACAGGATACAACTTGGCAAAGATTCCCACAAATTGGCATTATATGCAGACGACCTGCTCCTTTACGTGACTGATCCCGAGACACCTCTTCCTTCTACATTGAAGGAATTTGATCGCTACAGCAGGGTCAGCAACTTTAAGGTTAATGTTTCTAAATCTGAGATATTGAACATCTCCCTCCCGTCAGCAAGGCGATCTCAATTGCAAGAAGCGTTCCCTTTTCATTGGTGCTCTGCTGCACTGAAATACTTAGGAGTGAACTTGTTTGCTGACCTCTCACTCTTGTACGTTCTGAACCACAAACCGTTGTTGTAGTGGATCGCCACTGAACTTGCGACATATAACACACGTGCACTATCGTTGTTCGGTAGGATTAACATCCTAAAATGGATGTACTACCGAAGATGCTATATATGTATATATATTTCAAGCAATACCTATCGCAGTTTCTAGGACCTTCTTCTCCCAGCTGACGGCATTATCGATGGCTTTCGTCTGGAAGAAGGGAAAACCCCGCTTAGCTTACAGACAATTGACAAGACACAAACCACAGGGAGGTGCGGGTCTAACAGATTTTCATCTTTATCATACTGCGGCTGTTCTCAATAGACTAGTGAACTGGTTCTTTGGGTCCAGAGGTAGACGGTGGGTGACTATGGAAGCAGACCTTTCCAGTTGGCTCTTAACATCATTAACTTGGATCGCTAACATTAAGGGTACCTTTACACACGGCTACATTTCTAGGGTGGCTACAGGTAACTTACTGGTTGCAGTGAAATCATGGAGAGATTATTCCATTTGTACACAGCAACAAGATAGAACCTTGTCTCCATGATTTCACTGCAACCAGTAAGTTACCTGTAGCCACCCTAGAAATGTAGCCGCGTGTAAAGGTACCCTAAGGGTCCCAAAGACATTTCATTGTCGCCTTTGACAAGCGACCTCCTTTGTATCTGGGATGGAGCACGCACTAGATTCCGGTTTTCATCCATGAAAGGCCCTTTGACACCCCTATTCGGCAATCCCGACTTCCCACCGGCGGTCAGAGTAGACAAATTTCTGGTATGGTCCAAAAAACAAAAAAAATAGGGTCTGCAAGACCTTCTTAGGGGTTTCCTCCTTGCCCCCGCTTGCGTACTTCTGCGACAGATTTCCTGAACAGAGACTTCACTGGGTCACTTACTTACAGCTGTAATCGTTTTTACCATCTCTGTGCCCCTGCTCTGTAGTGACCAGGGAGCAGACCGACTTTGAATCTCTTTTATTGCAACAGGCGACACCATCTCATGTCATATTCCAAATTTACAACATCCTGATAGACCCCCTGAACCTACTTCAGTATGGTACGCAAAGGCCTGGGGAGAGGAGCTTGGGGTCTCGCCATCGGACTTGGACTGGGCTAAAGCCTTTATGTGTGCACATAAAATCTCAATGCCCTGCAAAACACAGGAAACAAACTTTAAGCTATTAACGAGGTGGTACCAATGTTCAATGCAAGACCTCCACAAAATCTTTCCTTCCATCGCAGATGCTTGCTGGAGATGTGATGCCCCTGGAGGCTCTATGCGCCATGTCTGGTGGCGCTGCCCGATGGTCCGTTCTCTATGGCGGAATATCTTTCGGATCCATGAACACATCACTGGGTTGCAAGTTCCCTGCTCACCACAGATAGGGCTTTTATCCATGATGATCCCTGGGTCCTTCAAGGAGATCAAACGTGACATCTTGAGACATTGCTTGGCTGCAGCTAGGTCAGTGATACCTAGAAAATGGAAATCCATAACAGCCCCCACCATACTGGATTGGCTTATGGACCATATCTGCCGAATGGAAAAACTTTGTGCCCATTCGGAATCCCAACTAAACAAATTTTTCAGCTCTTGGACAACCTGGCTTCTGTTTAGAGACTCTCCAGAATTGAACAAGGTTATATCCACTTAGATTATACATAAACAGCTCAGTGTGATCATTGCATCGCGCGGGATATTCCAGGTAAAAATCACTTTTCCTTATACTGTCATATGATTCCTATAAACTATCATTCCTTGAAATGATTGCCGATCCTTCTATTGGTAATGCTTACTTGCGTGTGTACTATAGTAATTTTCCCAATAACTTGTCCACTTGTTGGCAAGGCAATATCAAGCGGACAAGTAAGTGCCTTAAACGCCAGTGTGGAAAATTACTGCAGTACACATGCAAAGAGAGGCAATCATTTCAAGGAATGATAGTTTATAGGAATCATATAACAGTATAAGGAGAAGTGATTCCGGACTAGCAATTATGTTCCAGGTGAGTAAAACCAGTGCAGGAGGAACCCACACCCATAGAGTGAAATAGAGATTAACTGGAGTGTGCAGGGCGCAAAGAGGATTATTCAAGGATTTATCACCCATCTCAATTCCGTACAGACCCACAGATCCACACCAGGTAACATCAGAACCTAAAGTGACTTAAACTTAGTAAGGATAAAATCGCATCACAACTAACATTTGTATCTACAGGTGGAATAAAACCAATGTACCGTATATACTCGTGTATAAGCCGAGTTTTTCAGCCCAAAAATTGGGCTGAAAAGTCTCCCCCTCGGCTTATACACGGGTCAATACGGTAGGTGGGGGCTGTGTCCAGGGCTGGGGAGGCTGGAGGAGGCGGTGGGAGGTAGCTGAATGAGCGGCCCCGTCACGTGGGGCCGCTCATTACATATGCACTGCTTCCCCCTGTCAATCAGCGGCAGGGGGAAGCAGTGCATAACTAAATATATCCCCCCCCCAAAATGCTGGCTCTTGCCCCCCCTGCTTGTAAGGCCCCCCCCCCGGCTGCTATTATTACCATCCTCTTCATCGCACGCGCAAGTCCCTCCGTGCTCCCGTCCTCCATAGCATCCGGGGTCATGTGACCGCCCGGTCGCATGACGTCATCGCTACGCGACGGCCGGGGACCCGGATGCATGGAGGACGGGAGCACCGAGGCACCTGCGCGCGCGATGAAGACGACAGAGGATGGTAAGTTGAGCAGCCGGGGGGGGGCTTACAAGCAGGGGGGCAAGTGCCAGCATTTGGGGGCTGCCTGTAAACACCTTTGGGGCTGGGGCTGCCTGTATATACCACCACTGGGACTCGGGCTGCCTGTATATACCACCACTGGGGCTGCCTGTATATACCACCACTGGGGCTGGGGCTGCCTGTATATACCACCACTGGGGCTGGGGCTGCCTGTATATACCACCACTGGGGCTGCCTGTATATACCACCACTGGGGCTGGGGCTGCCTGTATATACCACCACTGGGGCTGGGGCTGCCTGTATATACCACCACTGGGGCTTTGGCTGCCTGTATATACCACCACTGGGGCTGGGGCTGCCTGTATATACCACCACTGGGGCTGGGGCTGCCTCTATATACCACCACTGGGGCTGGGGCTGCCTCTATATACCACCACTGGGGCTGAGTCTGCCTGTATATATCACCACTGGGGCTGGGGCTGCCTGTATATACCACCACTGGGGCTGGGGCTGCTGTATACTACGACTGGGGAGGCCTGTATACTTGTGCTGTGGTCCACCCTCGGCTTATACACTAGTCAATAGGTTTTCCCAGGTTTTGGGGGCAAAAGTAGGGGGGTCGGCTTATACACGGGTCGGCTTATACACGAGTATGTACGGTAAGAGGAATCCACATCCAAACCAGATTCACAGCAAATCACAACCCCGGATTTATGATTACATTGTAGAACACCTAGAGGCGACAGTAAATTGTGTGAGTTTATTGATATTTTCTGATAAATCAAGTGATGAATTTTCTTTGACCATTTGCTTTGAATATTTTGAAGGTAATTTTTAATGTTTTAATTTTTATTTCAATTTTACAATGTGCAAACAAAGAAATCAATAAACATCCCGAAAAAGGGTTGCACCATATATAGTGTCCATAATCATGGCGCCAGATTTAGCGCCAAGCCTACCTGTATACTGCTATATATACAGTCAGTATTATACAGTTATACACTATTATTAAAATGTAAAAGTAAGTTATATTATCAGTAACCTGTGTAAAGAAAAAAATGTAAAACGTCAAAATTACGTTATTTTGGTCGCTGCAAAATTGCAATAAAATGCAATAAGAGGCGATCAAAACATCACATCTACTCAAATATTGTATAATTAAGGACATCAATTATATGTATCTGTCTTTCCTTTTTAAGGAACTGAAATTTCTTTGTTGAAATTTCCCCATTATCAATGTGAAAATGGCTTCTCCTCTGTGTGTATAGTCTTTGATTCATAACAAAAGCTGATTTAGAGGAGCAACAATCACCACATTCTGGACATTAAAATGAATTTTTAACTGTGTGGACTCTCAGATGTGCAAGATTGACTCTTTTTCACATTCTGAACATGAATATGGCTTCTCCCCTGTATGAATTTTTATATGTCTATCAAGATTTGGTTTGTAGCTAAAACATTTCCCGCATTCTGGACATGAAAATGGCTTCTCTCCTGTGTGAATTCTGAGATGTTGTTTAAGAGCTGATTTATAGGTAAAACATTTCCCACATTCTGAACATGAAAATGGCTTCTCTCCTGTATGAACTTTCTTATGTGAATCAAGATGATGTTGGAAGGTAAAACATTGAGTGAGCAGTGAGCATCCTCACTCCTCCATAGCCAGGCCACACCCCCTATATAATGTTTTAAAAATGTAGAAAACAAACAAACAAAAGTTCAAATCAACCCCCTTTTGCCCAATTGAAAATAAAGCTATTCCAAAAAACCCCCACATATTTGGTATCGCCATGTTCAGAAATAACCAATCGATGAAAGTGAAAAAAGTAATACATTTTATCAGTAAGGGGCGTGGCTTGGACATGGAGCTGTGAGCACACATCTCTCCTGAGCTCCAGCGTGCCTGAGGCCTCTGCAGCAATTATATAGCTACCATCAGCTCCACTCACCCACTCATCATGTAGGCCAAGGTCAGGCACAGGAATCACCAGGTACATGTCGATGCCTGGAAGTGTGGGAAGGAAAGCAGCTCCTTCAGCCATGGTGGAGGGGTGAGGTGCCTCCTCCTCAATGCAGCAGCACACACACAGACGCTCCTCGCCTGGGACCTCGGGTGCACTGAGGAATGGGGCCACAGCAGAGAAGGGACAGGAGAGAGGACGAGTGACTGCTGCACCAGGGACCGGCAGCTCACCACAGAAGCCTACAGGAGGGAGCCAGACACAGAGCAAGGGAGAGGTGAGAGCTGTACCCTGTCTCTCCACCCCTGGACAGAGGGCATCACAGGCTGAGCTGGCTGAGGAACTGTCTCCCCCTATACTGCAGCCTTATCAAGCTCAGGAAACTGAAGTGGGCCCCCCACTACTACCACCAGGGAGACATGAGAGAGGGGCTTCTTCCAGCTTAGTGCCCCAGGACATTGTACCCACCACCACTACATCTCATGGCCTCCCCACACAAGCTCCTGTTAGGTCCCTGGGCTCTGATGACTGTATAACTGCCTCTGAGCTGAGAGCGCAGCTGAGTGCCTTCCCTACAAAGGCTGACATGGAGTGCTATATACAGCGTCTGGAGGCGGTGTGCAGGAGTGAAGTGGGGTCCCTTACGGAAGACGTGTCCCACCTTACCACCACTGTATCTGCATTAGAAGCTAAAGTGGAGTCGCTTTCCTCACAATTGCAAAGTCAGCAACAACTTCTGGACCTACACTCAGAGACTTTCAATGTGGTTCTAGATATGCTAGAGGACTCTGAGAACAGGAACCGGAGGAATAATATCAGGCTCCGTGGGATCCCCGAGTCCTCAGCCCTCCATGGCATTTTCAATTCTCTCTTAGGGAGGTCACCCACTGAACACATTGAAATTGACAGAGCCCACCGCTCGCTCAGCCCAAAGAACCCCGATACATCTAAGCCGAGGGACGTCATTTGTAGGATTCACTACTTCCAAATTAAGGATGACATCATGCGTAAGGCGAGGGACCACGATGTTATTGACTTTAATGGGTCTGATGTCCTTCTCTTGTTTGACCTCTCACGCTTCACACTGGCTAAACGGAGGGCTCTGCGCCCCCTCCTGGAGGTGTTGTGGGAAAATAAGATCCCCTACAGCTGGGGTTATCCATTTCAATTACAAGTACGCAGTGACAAAGGATTGAGATCCCCGTCAGATCTCCAGAACTTCACCGCTGAACTGGGCCTACCCATGGTCACATTGGGAGACTGGCCTCGCCTTACTGCGTCTGACCTATGGGGCCCACGCCGTACTGGAGGACCCCCCGCCGGGTCGCTGGGAAAGAGGAAACGGGGCTCCCGCCGTAGACGTGCCTCCGTTACTCATTGTGATGACACTTGATCACCTAATTCAGACCTTATGATCACTACCACCCCTTTTCTCTTTTTGCTTTCTTACCGCCTACATTGTCCCTCCATGTTGCCGGGTTCCCACGGGGGGCTTGGTCGTGACTTTGTTTTAGTCTGTTTATTATGGATGGATTGGAGCTGCATGTCTTGTAGCGGTGACATTTCTATTTGATTCTATCTGGGATTCCTGAGCGGAGTCCCTAGCATGGTTCATTTTGCACTATTTATGAATGTCCACCTACTTCAATTGTCTCCTCATGTACTGTGCTCAACTGTTGCACTACCTCATTAATGTGCTAATGTTATTCTATGTTGGCTAACGCCGCTCTTTCTCCTGAAATGTGACTTGTGATGATACCCCTTCGGGGCTTGTTATGACTCTGCTCATTTCAAAAAATGTACTTGGCCCACGATTTGCTGTTATGTTCGTTAACAATGTTTATGTTACCAGGGTCATGGGCCTATTGGGTAGAGTTGGATTTTTTCTTTTCTTTTTTGCTGCAGGGGTTCGGCTGGTTGCTCTCTGCTCAATCACCTCCCCACTAGGGTGTGTCTCTAACACTACTTCTCAGAGTTTTCTCTGATATTGTCCTAGACCCTTGAGGCCTAGTGGCTTCTTGGTTTTTCTCTTTCTTTTTGGTCGGAACCCTGTCTTCCGGCTGAACTACTCTCTTTCCTTGGTGCTTTACTTTCTCTGTTTCCATCTCTCCCCACTTCCCACCCCTCCCACTCCTTTCCGACCCGATTGTACCTCCCACAGGCCCGATAGTTCCTATGGCATCCCTACAACTCTGCTCGCTTAATGTCAGGGGGTTTAATGTCCCTGAAAAGCGATCGAAGGTTTTATATGGTATGCATAGGAAACGGGTTGACATACTTCTGCTGCAAGAGACACATTTCCGTTCAGACAGAATCCCTAAGCTTAACCATAAATACTACACACAGTGGTTCCATGGAAGTAACTCTGACTCCAAGTCTAAAGGAGTCAGCATTGCATTGCACAAGTCTTTACAGGCTCAGGTAGTTGCCTCTAAAGCTGATTCTAATGGTCGATTTGTGTTTTTGAAGCTTAAAATTGCCCATGATTTGTTCACCATAGCTAACATTTATCTCCCCAATCAAGACCAGGTCCAAGCATGCAGAAAGTATCTACGGGACCTCTCGGCCTTTGCGGAAGGCTATGTGTTTATGGGAGGGGACTTCAATATGGTGTTGGACCGCGCTGTGGATTCCTCTTCGGGCAGGTCAGCGGTGTCCCTCTCACAGCTGGAGAGATTACGGCGGGCCCTGACGGACTCAAGGTTGGTAGATGTATGGAAGTTACTACACCCCACTACCCGGGATTATACCTACTTCTCCAAAGTTCATAATTCCTATAGTAGATTGGATTATTTTTTGGTCAGCCACGGACTCCTGTCTCTTGACCCAAAGTCTGACATCGACACAATGTTGTGGTCAGACCATGCCCCAGTTTTGCTCTCCCTTCGGCTGCCAAGCCTGTCTCCGAGAGAATGGACCTGGTCCTTAAACCCTAGTCTAACCCTGGTCTAGATCTAACGTGTAGGAGGCCGTGCGAACAGCAATCTCGGATTTTCTAGATTTTCACAAACATGACCCCACGGCCATCCCATACCAATGGGAGGCTTTGAAAGGAGTTATACGGGGAGTATTCATACAACAGGGGGCCCGACTGAAGAGAGAGAGGGAGACTAACATTGTAGGTTTTTTGACTCGTATCCAAACTCTGGAGTTGGATCATAAACGGACTAGAGATGCTGGGGTGCTGGCTGATCTCCTCCGGGCACGCTGTGAGTTGAGTGCCTTGTTGGACACGACGTTAGCACGACAGAGGGACCGCTTTCATAAATTTCTGTACAAGTACTCTGATAAACCCGGGAGAGCTCTGGCGAGGTTTTTGCACCCCCGTGCCCCCACCACTTATATCCCTACCATGAGGTCTGCTGCGGGTGAACTGGTCCATTTTCCTTAGGAGATTGTGGACTCATTCAGAGCATATTATGACTCTCTCTACAATTTAAGTGGCCCGTTGTCTGATATGTCCCCTTCCGAGTTTCAAGCACGGGTGGACGACTACATCCGGGACACTGAGCTCCCGCCTATGTCGGTGGAGGAGTCTGAGGCCCTGGAGAGTCCCCTCTCGGAACAGGAGGTTTTAGACACGATAAAATCTTTGGCTAATGGTAAAAGCCCTGGTCCTGACGGATTCTCTGCCGCCTTCTATAAATTATATGCGAATTCCCTGGTCCCCTTCATGACCAAACTGTTTAACTCCATCTCGGCCAGCTGCCCCTTTGCCCCCCAAACGCTGATGGCCACAATCACTGTGATTCCTAAACCGGGAAAAGATCCCCTATTATGTGCAAGCTATAGGCCCATATCCCTCATTAATGTGGATGTGAAGATGTTCGCGAAAGTGTTAGCTGGTAGACTGAACCCTATTCTCCCTGGGTCCATCCATAGTGATCAGGTGGGCTTTGTGCCACACAGGGAGGCCAAGGATAACACGGTGAAGACGTTGCTTCTAACTTCGTACATGCGCACGGAGAAGGCACCAGCATGCTTATTATCTATTGACGCTGAGAAGGCGTTTGATCGCCTAGGCTGGACCTTTCTACGTGCCTCCCTGAAGCAACTGGGAGTGGGACCTACCATGTTAGAGAGGATTTTTGCTCTGTATCATAGGCCTACGGCCCGTCTTAGAGTGAATGGCACCCTCTCCCCGCCCATTGACATAAGAAACGGGACCCGTCAGGGTTGTCCCCTCTCCCCCTTACTTTATATCCTTGCGATGGAGCATCGGACAGTGGCATTACGGAAGACACCTGATATTGAGGGTCTGCGGATTGGCCAACATGAGTTTAAGATATCCCTGTATGCGGATGATTTATTGCTATACATTGCCAACCCGACTGTGGCTTTCCCTGTTCTCCTCAGGGAGTTCCGTAGGTTCGGGGAGGTCTCAAATTTTAGAGTCAACTACTTCCAAGACGGAGGCGCTCAATATCTCCCTGCCTAATGATCTAGTCTCTCGGCTCCAGGCGTCCTTCTCTTTTAAGTGGCAGACCGATGCCTTAAAATATTTAGGAGTCTTAATACCCGCTGACATTAGCGCAACATATGCTCTGAACTATGTCCCGCTCCTGCAGAAAACTATCTCGGACCTTAAACGGTATAGCAAACCTCAGTTATCTTGGTTCGGTCGGGTGGGAGTGATCAAAATGGATATTTTACCCCGATTCCTCTATCTCTTTCAGACAGCTCCAGTGCAGGTTCCGGATTGCTTTTTCAGGCGCCTACAATCGGCTATCAATAGCTTTATTTGGGGTGCTAGGAAACCACGGACTCGGTTCTCAGTACTAGTGAGACCCAAGACTAAAGGGGGGGTAGGCCTTCCTGATTTTAAACGCTATTATCAGGCAGTCTTGCTCTCTAGGATTGTCGACTGGAGGTTCAGTGATGCTCATAAACAGTGGGTGCTCTTGGAGAAACTTTTATCGCCCTCTTCTTTGTACTGGCTGCCTTGGCTGGGGGGGACTGGACGCCCACCTGTGTCGAGTTTTGCTCCACTCACACAGATTGTTTTGAAGTTTTGAGATAGATCCTATGTGAAATTATGCCTGACCTCTCGACTGAGCAGACTGAGTCCCCTTTTTGACAATCCGGCCTTTCCCCCAGTAATGAATAGATCCACGTATCTGTGTTGGTCACGACTTGATGGGGTGGGACTGGGTCAGGTAAAGAATAAGCTTGTGGGGCTCTCCGGCGTGCGGGGGTTACGGGGCCCTGGTCTTACGACACCGCTGTCCTGGCTAGAGTTTCTGCAATTGCGAAGCTTTCTTTCCAGTGTGCCGATGGGGGCGCTGACGCCATTTGAGTCCCTGATGCTCCCTACCGAGGGTCCCTCTCACGTGGTTTCGGTGCTCTACGGCCTGGTCTTGAATTCACTTCCCCCTACCACGCTTGGATTTATGGAGGCTTGGGAGAGGGACCTGGGGATCACCTTTTCTGAGGCGGATAGTTTGAAAATCTTTACTCTTGCACATAAGATGACACTGTCCAGTCAGGTACAGGAGAGGAATTATAAATTACTGACACACTGGTACAGGTGTCCCACCCTTCTCCACAGGATTAACCCGGAGATCTCGGACGCCTGCTGGAGATGTGGCTCTACCAACGGGCTCTATGGTTCATATTTGGTGGTCCTGCGGTCCCCTGCAACCCTTCTGGAACTCAGTTTTCGATGCCTTTCACTTGATGACTGGGGTCCGTCATGAACCCTCTCCCCAGATGGCCCTACTGTCCCTGATACCCAGTTCGATAGTTTCTGTCAGGAAGGGGATTCTGAGATTCTGCCTAATAGCTGCCAGAGCAGTTATTCCCCGGCATTGGAGGTCCACTGTGGTCCCCTCCACGGTGGAATGGATAGCTGAAATGGATAGATTACATCGTCTGGAGTCACTGGTGGCGGGTGATGGTGATGCCGCATACGAACAGGGACGCACCTGGTTCCTCTGCCAGTCCTTCAAGGAGAGCACAGGGTTCCTTACTTGGCTGCATACATATTCGTAATTGTCAACTCGTAGGCGTTTAAATTGCTGGGTCTCCCTTACCCCCCCCCCCCCCTCTCCCTCCTTACTCCCCTTCTCCCATACCCCTTTTTTCTCTCTTTCTCTTCTCTTATTTCCACAATTGTCTTTTCATAGGTTCTGTATTCTTCATATAAGGTCCTTGTCCAGAGGTGATTCTTAAGATGGTAAATATGTGCCCTTTAGGTGCTAGTGTCCTTATTGGACTACTCCTGTGCTGCTCTCTTCGGGACGTAATGTATCTTTGTATTAAGTCCTGGACATTGTACTGGTTCTTTCTATTGTCTTTACTGTTGAAAATTTCAATAAATATATTTACTGAAAAAATTTTTTTTTATCATTAAACGGTGTAAAGGTATAAAAAGTAAAACACCAAAATTACATTATTTTGGTCATTTCAAAATTGCAATTAAATGCAATAATAGGCAATCAAAACATCACATCTACCCAAAAATGGTATAACTAAGATCAATGTATCTGTATCTGTCTTCCTTTTTAAGAAACTGAAATTTCTTTGTT